>RANZ01000493.1:0-32597 GCA_009805285.1 Neurospora terricola FGSC 1889 | reverse complement strand
CGCGAGAAGTTTGCTAAGACTTTGGGTAGTAGTGTAAATGGACCCTTAGTCCTTCTCCAAATTTTAGCAAGCATAAGAGAATTTTGGGGTAAGGTAATAGTGCAAATGGATTCTTCCACCTCCTCAAAAAAAAAAAAGAGAGAGGAAGAGGGAAAGAAAAGAGGAAAGAATGGGGGAAAGAAAAAAGAGAGGAGAGAAAAAAATGAAAAGTGGGAAAAGAAGGAAAAAAAAATAAAGTTTGGGAAGGTTGAAGCGGAGGTTTCAAAGCTTAGCGCTTGATGGGTGTGAGTGTTGAACGTTGTAAGTGCTTTGGAGGCGTTGATATAAAATGGCCGACACTTGGCTGCAGCTGAAAGCTCGGACTAATTTTATATCCGACCTAACGTACACTTGGGCCACCGTAGCTGGAGGAGAATTTGCGTTCTTGGGAGGAGAGTGTCCGGAGAGTCGTCWGCAASTTGCWGACGACACGTCCGGTCAAGTGGAGTCTTGGCGTCAGCAACACCTGCGCCAGCGCCCTATAAGGCAGGGGTCGCCCACTGAAAAGGACGGTGAACGACAACTGGACGATAGGATGGGAATTCTCACATTGCCAAAACACGGGACAACAAAGCATTCGAATGGTGAGAAGAGGAAAGAAGAAGCCCATATCCAAAAGGCCAATGGAGAAACGAAACGGGCGGCAACCAAGTTGGAACCTTGATGATCGTTTTGCTATGACTTTAGGGCTGTGGAGCGTTGCATCACCGATCCAGAACTTTCCTTCTTTTTTTTATCATCACCAGCATTTTCCCTTTCCGCTCTCTCTTCTTTTTTCAAACTTTAATCTCCTTTATCGTGGGTGCCTGCAAGCCACTCAGGCCACTGTAACAACGGGTAGGACCCCTGAACCATGATTCAGCCACCGTAGGCTACGATCATGGTCAGTCAGGGACAGGCTACGAAGACACCGGAGGTGTGCCTGATTTAGAGGCGATTCAAAATTCTGTTGTTGCACGAACAGCTGTCGTCCCGGAAGCGAGGATTGAGGCTAGACACTGTGCTTTTGCTCACCGAAATCTGTTTGTTTGAATGGCCAGGAGATAAGGGAGATGAGTTCCTCGGGTTTGCCTAGGGCTAGAACCGGGTTATGAGCACCATGCGTCCATCAGTCTGCTCGCAGTTCCAGTCTACGACATCAAACGAGCCTCTTGCAGATGCCGATCTCCCACCAGGGTCAAAAAGTCTTCGATTCGGTTGCCGACGACGATACTGTAAATTGTGCTTGGCAGTCTCGAAGCTCGAACTTTGTCCCGGTATGGCATGCCAATATGGATAATCTCGTCCTTTTCTCTTGACCTTCCTCTTCCGATATTCCACTTCATTCTTGACAGAGAACATAACTATTTTGGGTACTGCGAGCTCTCAAACAGGATTGCCGTGGTCGAGAACCGAGGGACTACCTCGAGAGCATGTCAGACGTGAAGAGATTACTGAGAATTCCAATATCATGATAAGGTTCTGAGTTACACATCTCAACAGCTTCCCGATCGAGAAGGACTGCAACTCTACACCTGTTCTTCTGACTCTGTGATACTTCAACCGGCAAGAAGCCAAAGTCCATGTGGCAACGGCAATGTTGGCGCTCCTATCACCGACGACACTTCCCAGTATCTCGTGGCGAACCACAATCCTCACTGGCAACACGAATATAGGCTTCTATAGACGTTAACCGTTCATGAGTGGGGTTAAGCAGAACTCTTAATCTCCCTAAATTGCATCTCTGCCTTCCGTTCAACGCATATCCCCTTCGTCGCCAATAAGACTTTACCCCGGATTTACCCACCAAGTAGCGCAATATGCGGCAGTTCACCACGGCGGTAACTGGACCTCTGGCCGGAGCTCGGCAAGCGGGTCAACCAATAGCAACAAACATCTTGGCACGAAGCAAGATTCACGGTTGCAGTTGTCGCAATGAGACTTCATGCCGCGCCTTTATGTTGACCACGGCATATCAGGATCGATACCCATGAGCCCGGGCGGCACACATAAGAGGACTGGAACATGAGTATAAGGGGTTGTCCTTCATACATCACCCTGAGACATTCTCTCGCTCTCCTTCTCTTGGCTCTTCGAATTGCAAGTCACCAGATTCGGTAACCCTTCGATAGACCTTCTCCTCGAACAGAACCTCGACCGCGACACAGCCCTCCATCATGAAGCTCCATTTCTTGGCCCTCGTGGGCTCGGCCTTCGTGCAAAACACCCTAGCCCAATACGCCACAGCACCCATGATGCGCTTCCAATGCTCTCAACTCTCCATCGAGCGTCTCGACCCGCTCGTCAACCCGGGCATGCTTCCCTCCACACACATGCACCAGATCGTCGGCGGCAACTCCTTCAACGCGACCATGACGCCGCCCGGCGATTACGACCCGTCCGCCAAGTCCACCTGCACCACCTGCTCCTTTGCCGAGGACTTCTCCAACTACTGGACGGCCAACTTGTACTTCCGCGCCAGGAACGGCAGCTATAAGAGGGTGCCGCAGATGGTGAACTTGGGATTGAAGGGACGAGGGGGGATTACGGTTTATTATATCCCGGCGTATGATGGGAGGACGAAGGTTACTGCTTTTAAGCCTGTGAGTTACTTCTACTGGACACCGGTGATAGATGAGAATGAGGGGAAGAGATACTGTACTGACTGAGAGATATCAGGGCTTCCGCATGCTGGTAGGCGACGCCAACCTCCGCACCAACCGCGGCATGCAAAAGCAAATCTGCCATCGATGCGAGCACAACATTGAGCAGACGCCCTTTGGCGGTGCCCCCTGCACGGGTGACGACACTGTCACTTTCCCTAACAAGATGTGTCCGGGTGGGATTCGCACGACTATTACCTTCCCTACGTGAGTGCAGCCATCCTTGCGCTTCCTCTCCTTGCACCAACTAACAGACAATCAGCTGCTGGGACGGCAAAAACGTCGACTCCCCCGACCACAAATCGCACGTCGCCTACCCCTCCACCGGCACCTTCGAGTCCACCGGTCCCTGCCCCGCCAGCCACCCCGTCCGCTTGCCACAACTCATGTACGAAGTCATGTGGGACACTCGGCAGTTCAACGACAAAGCCATCTGGCCCAACAAGGGGCAGCCGCTTGTGTACTCGATGGGTGATGGTACCGGGTACGGCCAACATGGTGACTACGTGTTTGGGTGGAAGGGAGACGCGCTTCAGAAGGCGCTGGATGCGCGGTGCAGCGGTGATCGGTGCTCGCAGCTCAAGACGCAGACGCCGGAGCAGGCGCTGGCGTGTTTCAAGAAGCAGACGGTGAAGGAGGAGACGGAGGGGTGGATCTCGGAGCTGCCGGGGGGAATGCAGGTTACTTATCAGTAGAGGACTGGAAGGGAAGAAAGGAAAGGGGATAGGACATATTGATTGATGAGAGATGGACCAGCCCGTTACCGTGTTGTTACCTTATATCCAACCTATGTCCAATCTGTACCGCTGTCACAATGTCATAACGTCGTTAACCGTTCCGTCGTACTCTTCATCACCTGCCCCCGTTCATCGACCGCTTCCACTCCCTCTTGACCTCCTCCAACAACCCATCCACAGTCAACACGTCCACTGCCGTGCCCGCCAACGCCTTCGCGACCCTCAAACTCCTTTCGAACGACAACCTCGTCCCCGCACTCTCCGCAAACCCGGGATTATGCGGCCCCGCCCCTCCCGGTCCCGGCGGTATCTCAAAGCCCGGCATGATACTCGGCATAGCATGAGCAATATCGCCCTGGTCCGAACTAGCACCACTCTGTCCCCTCATCTCATCCACATCCTGATCCTCCGGAATCTTCTTCGGTCCACCAGCCTCATTCCCATCGCCATCCCTCCCTCCATCCCCCTCCTCGGGAACCAACGGATTAAAGTACCGCACATAACTCCTCCCCAACAGCCGATTCGGCACATGATCCTTATAAGCCATCAACCGCGTCACCTTGACCTTGGCCCCCGTCGCCATCGCGCCCGCATCAAAACACCCCATCACCTTCACCACCAGCTCCTCCAATCTCCTCTGCGTCGCCGCCCGAACCACAAAGATCCCCGCCGCATACGCATGAATGATATTCGGCCTCGCGCCCCCATCAGTGATATGTCCCTGGATAACATCACTAGGCATCGTCTGCTGCCTCAACACACTAATCCCATTATACGCCGTGATCAACGCATCCAAGGCATTAACCCCCAACCACGGCTCCGCAGCCGCATGCGCTTCCCTGCCAAAATATTCCACCTTCATCCGAATGTACGCGGTCGTGTGCGTGAGGGCGCAATCGCCGAGCGTGCCCGGGTGCGAGATGAGACTGATGTCGACGCCGTGCTCTTTGTAGGCGCCCGCGGCTAGGAGCCGGATCTTACCGCCGCCGCCTTCTTCGGCGGGGGTGCCGAAGAGGACGACGCGCCCGGGGAGAGAGTAGAGGGAGAGGAGATGGGCGGTGGCGAGGGCGCCGGCGAGGGAGGCGGTGGCGATTAGGTTGTGGCCGCAGGCGTGGCCGATTGCTGGTAGAGCGTCTGGGTTGGGGTATTGTCAGTTGTGGTCTGGAAGTCTCGAACGTGGGGAGAGTGACTCGTGGGTTAGGTGATGTGATGTCGGTGACGAAGTGCTGGGGTGATGCCTGTTATGGCCAGGCACGGTGGTCGAAGTTGGGAGTTGGGGAATTTGGGAACGGCATTGAGTCTGGATGACAGGCGGGAGGGAAAGCGGACATACCCATCTCAACGTTGAATGAAACACAAGGTCCCCGTCTGCCGGTGTCGTAGACAGCAACCCACGCCGTCTTCATGCCGTACGCCGACCGCGTCACCGTCCATCCTGGCTGTGTCTTCATGTACGCCGTCAACGTGTAATGGGCGATGACCTCGCCGTACCCGAGCTCGGGTTTGTCGTGGATCTTCTTGTTGATAGGCCATAGCTCCTCGGCGATGCTGTCGATGTAATCGCTTATATCGTTCAGGAAGCGCGGGCGCCGCGACGCGTTGGCTTCTTGGTGGGTGATGATCACGAAGTCATCTTCGTCGATCTCGGGCAGCGTCTCGGTCTGGATGCTGGAGTCGGTCGCCATGATGGACTTGGGATCATCGATGACTGGCAATATGGGGAGCAGATAGGGCTGAGCGGGAGATGGACGACAGGGACAAGGACAAGGTCATGATGGAAATGGAGTCGCGACGTTTGTTGTTGACAACAAACAAAACAGTGGACGCCACGTCATTGACGCCCTGGAGACCGCTAAGTGGTGGGGTCAATGGCCAACCAGGATCGCTAAAGCCCCTAACTGAAAAGGTGGGGCAGACAAAGGGTCCCTTTCAGCGCGTGCGACGGCGGGCCATTCCGTGATACCCCTGACATCTGAAGACTCATCGGACACTCGACGACAACAAAGGACTCTCTCACCTCAGGACTTTGCTTTCATTGATTTGGGTTCTTTGTTGGTCTGGTCCGTCTCCCGCAAATTCTTGTCGCCCAGGTTTCAGTCCTCACGCCGCCATATCACGTCGAACTGAGAGCATCTCCAACTCAGCTGTACCCATGAGAAGTCAGCATTGCGTGGCCTTCAGGCAACCGCGATCGGGTTATCTGCGTTTTCCCAAATTATTCCTGCCTAAACCGTGTGGTCGTTTCAAATGAGGTAGTATCCACGTTACGCAACGTATCGCGGAAGGCGGCAACGAAAGTCAAAAGCTGAGGAAATCCGAGGAAAGAACAAGGACCAACAGACAACCTTCTTTCCCATCCARCTCAGTGGCATCCCGTCAACTTCTTTGTTGCGTTTTGGCGGCAATCAATTGCGCAGACAATCATCCGGGACGACAATCACCGTTCAGCTCGTCTCAGCCGCCCGCGGAATCACAGACCTCACAATGACTCTCCACCAGTTCGGCGTCTCGCTTGAGACGTACCTCATGACGAACCCCACAATCAAGGGCGTGATTGTCAGCGCCGTGGTCCTTCATCAAGAATACATCCTCCTCATTCAGCGCGCGGCAACTGATGGCTTCCCAAACTTGTGGGAAACTCCCGGCGGCGGAGTTGACCTCGGAGACGAGAGCCTCTCCCACGCCCTGGCACGTGAACTCCTCGAAGAGACTGGCCTTGTTCTCAAAGATGTGGAGGGACTTCTCGACCAACTCGAATTCGAAGGAGCTTCAGGCGAAGGACAGTACCGGAAGCTCACCTTCCTCGTCTCTGTCGAAGATTCACGTCGTCTTCAGGAACACCCGCAAGTTGTTCTCAATCCGATGGAACACCAGGACTTCATGTGGGTCTCGAAGGACAACCTCCGCACTGGATTTTGCGGGGAAAGAGAGATCAAACTTGCTTATCCTGGACAACGAGAAACTCTCTTTGCCGCCTTCCGAGCCGATACAAAGACGGCTGGTGAGACAAAAGGGGGCAACGGTGCTGAAGCGGCATGAACGGGATATGAGCGGCAGGCAAACAATGCCGTCCTCGGGGACAAGGGCGACGGTCGGACACATCGGTTTACCCACGGGCCGGAGCCGCGAGTTATCACTGCACCGATCTGGGTCCGGGCTTCTTCCGATGTCCGGGTCCCGGATCTGCCGGTCCCTGCATCGGCATAGAGAGTACATTATTAAACCCCACTCCGAGTCGGGCAGCATGCGCGGGGATATCTGGGGAAATCTGAGGTCGAGACTTTGGTGGATCTTAAAATATCACAGAACACTTTCCACGTATAATTCATCCATGGCAGATTATCTGACTCGACCGCAAGCCACAAGCCACTGACCTTTGTTTATTACGGTTTAACCTCCACCAAGCACGTTTTCCTTTCATGTTCTCGAAGCTTGACTTTGTTCGATTTCCCCTTGTTCCATGCGGGTGGCTCAGGGGCACGCACCATCCAAGATGCGTCTCCCTTTGTCTTTGCAGATTTCCGGGCGTCGAAGAGGCTGTTCCTATTCACGGCATGCAACAATTCATGACTCTGCATAAGCATCGGACATTCATTTTGCGAGCTGGTGCTTGTAGAATATTTTTTTACACTCTTATAAAACGACAATAGTACCCCGTTCCATCCTCCGATCAAGTTCTTCCAGCAGTCTCACACCAAAGCCTACCTTCCACGAGACCAACTCTCAAACCAAAACCACAAACTCCAAACAAGATGTTAGCCAACGCTCTCGCCGTCTTTGGCCTCACCGCTGCCACCCTCACATCCGCCGCAGCCATCCCTCCCGTCCGTCGTGGTGAAGCAATCGGCATCACGCCCCACGACAAGTACTCCTCCTCCGTCGGCGTCCTCGGGTGCAAGATCGACATCAACCGAGTAGCCTACTGGCCCTCCTCCGTCTCCTGCAACGACATCTGCGTCCGCGTCACCGCCAGCGGCCGCTCCGTCACCCTCCTCAAGATCGACAGCTCCACCGGCGCCCACGACATCAGCTACGACGCCTACGCCTACCTCCAGAACGGCGTCGGTGCTGCCGGGGGTGCAGCACTGGGCGGCGTCGTCGATGCTACCTACGAATACGTCTCGCCCGAGGAGTGCAGGCCTCTTATCAAGACTCCCGACGGCAAACTGCCTTTTTCGGCGGCCAATTCTATGAACTTTGTAAACTCCTGCCAGGGTGGTAGCTGGGTGGGCAACAATTTCCAGCTTTATAACATTGCCGACGCCCGTTGCCAGTGGGGCGAGGATGTTACGTGCAACTTTCCCAATTTGGCTGTTACCAACCAACCTGAATGTGGAGCGGGACATATCTTGGGTATTCAGACGGTGTTGTCTGAGGGGTATCCTGTGGTGGATATTCCTTATCCTGTTTGAGCTCACCAATGTGGCTACAGTAAGCTCTCTTTTCTCCCACACTCTCCCATACCCCCCTTACTAAGAGATTTATTCCAGCCCCCACAAATTTGACAAAAATCCAAGCCCGCGAACGGCGCCATCCTTGACCTCCTGCAGCGAGGTCAGCCGGGCATGGGGATCATGAGCGACAAAAGATATACCGCTTCGCGGCATTTTCACTTCCCTTTTCTTTTTCATGACGGACACCGTGGGCGGGCTTTCTGTACCCGATTTCACTCGGATATGTTTTTTTTTTTTTTTTTTTGAGGATTTCGATCGGGTTTAAGGTTTCTTTCTTCTCTGGGACATCATTCGGAGTACACGCAAACAAGGCACACATACTGCCGCTCCAGGAATCCCACGCGCGCGGATTAGTCCATCATCACTACGGGCCCAGCGGTTTTCTTCAATTTTTTTTTTCTACAGACCTTTTACACTATTCCTCCTCGAGGAGGACATTCATGAGACCATGAGTCATGACATTACGGTAGAGGTACTTTACCTCCCGGCTTCTAGACAAAAGCAAATAGAGTTTGTCTACACACACCTTTTCTTTCGCCTCGATTTTCCGTGACATGGAGATAGTGTCACCCTGCTGTTTTGATTCGATATCCGACACTTGTTCAAATCCCCTTCGTTTCTCGGCTCTTTCGGCACGCCTTGTAGGCTTGATTTTTAGCGGACAGTTTTGGCATTGCAGCATTGCCGGCGTTGCACATGGTAAGGTACCTTACCTACCCTATCGGACATGCATGCATCTCCTACTATACATGCAGCTCGCATTCCACACGCAGCTACCACACATAACATTTTCGCACACATTCAGGACCGGGGCACGTCCAAAATTTGTAGAATGCGTATTCTCTTCACCTTTATTTTCTTTCTTCTGGGCTTTTTCTTGGAGCACAACACCAGCATGTATGGGCACCATTGCTTGAATGCTTGAAGCATTTGGCACGCAGCCCCTCATCTCAACGGGATGCCTCCTTTGTTCAAAGCGGTTGGATCTCCACAAAGCACGTTTTTTCTTTGATCTTTTTAGAGCTTCACTTTGTTTGAAACCGCCTTGCCGCCCCTTCTTCTCCCGCGGGCGGCTCAGGGACCCGTTCCCCTCAAGTTGCCGCTGTTGGTCTTTGTTGATGCAAAATTTTGGGCCGAGAAGCTGTTGTTTACCTTTATGGCACGCGGAAATCTGAAGATGAAGCTCCAGGGCGGACATGGGATCAAGTCTGTCGGCGGGGAGCTGGCGCGCGCTTGCAAACTTGCTTGTAATGGTCGTCTTCGAGTATAAGATGTAGGAAGCAATTCCTCGAGGTTCTTCTTTGCTCGCAGTTCAGTTCGATTCATTTCTTACACTTCTCTGTGGACAGTGCTTCAGGCAAGGCGTATCTTCTGCCCAGCAATATCTCCGAGAGATACTAGCAAACCCAGATACAATGCAAGCCAATCTCATCACCCTTCTTCTAGCCTCCGTGATCACCCGTCTAGCCTCAGCTGCCAGCCTTCCGAGAAGCATTCATATTACCCCTCGTCAGCAAGACGTCTGGGTCACCCCTCACTGGCCCTACTCGTCCTCGATTGGTGTCCTCGGCTGCAAGATCAATGCCAATCGCGTCGCATACTGGCCGGGAGCAGTTGACTGCAACAACCTTTGTGTGAAGGTGACCAACACGAAACTCGGCGTCTCCGTCAAACCTCCTCAAGATCGACAGTTCCACCACCGCGAACGACACCCCTCCTTAAGATCGGAAATACGACGGGGCAATGGGCCCCTTCCACTGGGAGTACGTCAACGCCGACTAGTGCAAGCCGTCCTTTTACACGCCGTTTCTCTCCGCGCTAGTCATTTCACGAGTTACGACATGACTCTACTCTAGACAAAATAAATTGGTGCCGTCTACTCCCAGTCCTCCATTTCCTCTTATTCACCGTGAGCAGTTCATTTCACCCTCGGACCAACCATCTAGTTTCCCACCCGCGTTTTGCTGATTATTTCATGTTTGTGTTTTGTGGGAAGCAACGTCAACACTGGCATACGCATCGGAGCATGCAAGGCGGTTTAATTTAACAACAGGCACCACGAAATCGAAAAGTTCAGAAACGTGCATGTGGAAATGCATTCATATTCCCATCTACCGGAGCCAGCATCGACTATGTGCTGCTATCTAACTGAGCCTAAAAGCTCGAATGTCCGAATATTCCTCCGTTCGTCATCCTGAAGTCCACCTCTCATGCCGAAATGATGACCATGATGTTAAACTCCTGAACTCCATGTGCTGTGCTATGCTGACTTTCTCCCAGACCATGACCTCCAACCTTTTCCATGCCCTAACGCCCCTGTTCTATCGGTGTCCTTTTTGGAATCCTTGCTGAATCATGCTGAAATCTCAAGTCGCTGAAAGGGAAGATGTTGTCCTGATCGAGACCGTCGCACACTCAGCCCTCAGCACTTAAGGCTCGCCGGGACCCTTGGCCTCCTCCCGATCACCACTGGGGTACAGGATGTTCCAGACATCCTGACCAACCAGCTTGTCCTGGCTTCCCAGGGTGCGCGTGCACTTCGCCTGGTTAAAACCGTTCTTGAAATCGGGGGTCTCGCAGATCTCGTTGTATCCCAGGTTGCACTGGGAGTCGTAGATATTCCACAACTCGAAGTTCTTGGCAACCCAGGAGTTCGGCTGGTTGAGGACACAGTTCGAGATGTAGTTGATGGAAGTAGCCGCAGAGAAAGGGAGCTTGCCGGAGGCGGTCTTGATGAGCGAGCGGCAGTTGTTCGGGTCGACAGTCTTGTACTGGGCCGTGAAACCCGCGGAAGGCTTGATGTGGTTCTTTTCGGACGCGGCGTATCCGGTCTCCAGGTAGTTCCAGTTCTCAAAAGAAATATCGTGAGCGCCCGCGGAGTTATCGACGTGCAAGAGGGTAACGGATCGGCCACCGTAGGACTCCTCAATGCAGATGTTGTCGCAGCTAATGGCCTCCGGCCAGTAGGCCATGTGGTTTACGTCCACCTTGCATCCCAAAACACCGACGGAGGAGCTGTACTTGTCGTGAGGGGTCAACCAGATATCGCCGGCAGCGGCCAATCTGGTACCGTTTTGACCGTCGCTGAAGGTGGTGGTACCGTTGGCAGCGGGGACGGGGTTGGCGATGGCTGCGGCGGTGACGGAGGAGAGGAGAGTGCCGAGGATGGCAAGGAGGCCGAAGAAGAAGGTCTTTGACAACATCTTGCTGGTGATCTTGGAAGATGTTTTTCGAAGGTGCTTTTGCTTTGGTTGTCCTGAAGACTTGAAAGACTGGACCTCGAGACCGGTTATTGGTTGTGGTGAGGAAGTGGAAAAGTGGAAGAAGTGGTGGGAGAAGGGGGGATTTTATATCTAGAGGGGAGGGCCAATTTCTGACCTGTTGCGGGTGAATGGTACCTCTCCAAGTGCCATTCACCAACACCGCGGATGTTCAGACGAGACGAGCAGGTTCTCAGTGAAGGGTAAGTCTGGTGAAGCGACCCCTCCATGGGCGGCAGAATCCATCCCAGAGCCTCAAAGCGAAAAGCGGTGGGAGTCAGCCATGAGTTCAGACGACAGCAGCCTCTGGGTGAAGGTACAGCTCCGTTGGTGTTATCCGAGGGCACTGTCTTGAGGATGGAAATGGGAGCAACTTTGTGTAAACCCACGAAATGTCTCGTTTGGACTGGGAGAAAGAAGTCGGGTGAGCATGTTCGATCCGATTCATTGTGCGCCTTTCCAACCTGCTGCGTAGCACATAACTGAGTTTCCAGCTGTCAAGTCTTGTAAGGATACAGACGACCAGGCTTCCAGCCCGAGGTTTTCGAGGGATCCTGGAATCTGGATACTCCAACTCCTCCTTTACGGCCGTTAGGATATTGAGCGTTATGAGTCGGTGAGGTAGGAGACACTCAAGTCGATTACTGATCTGTTATGGAATGTTTGTCCCCTCTGCAAACAGATCGAGGAACTTGAGTGGCATTTTTTCGTTTTTCTCCCGGCGGTGGTGGTGCTCATATCGTCGTCGAGGCCAGTGTGAGAGCATGAGAATGGGGTGTGCATCAGTCCGCATAGTACATGCATCACCCCCTCCAACATTTTCCAGAACCTTTTCACTGTTGCAGCGACCACCGATCATTTTCCAACGAAACAGGAAGGAGACCGAGTTGAATAAAATTGAGGAAGTCACGATCACGGAAGAGAAATTGGCCGAAATGGTTTATGTCATTCCTTCCGGCAAAAGCCAGCATCAACTAGGCAGCTACCATCTTAGAGCATGATGCTCAATCCCTGAACTTTACGAACTTTTAGACTCCTCTATCCACCAACTCCCAATGAACCTTTGTCGAACAAGCCCACGCACCCGTGATGAGCGCTCATCCCGAAACTCAAAAGCAAACCCCCTCCTTATGCGATCCATCCGTCCTGAATGCCGTGGTATCTCGAAACAAAAGGAAAAGTGTGTCGAAGTGGTGTGTTGTGCCGCCGGTTTTCCATGTCTTGTGCTTAGGGAGCATCGACAACCTCGCCAGAAGGGTAGAGGATGTTCAAGACATCCTGGCCCTTCAGGACGTCGTTGGAGCCCAGAGGATGCTGGCAGGCAGCCTGGTTTGCACCGGGCGTGAGCGTGCAAAGCTCGTTAAAGCCGTGGTTGCAGACGGGGTCCAGGATGTTCCAAAGTTCGAAGTTGTTGCCGACCCAGGTGTTGCGGCCGGCGGTGCAAGAACTGATAAAGTTCATGGAGTTTGCTGCGGTGAAGGGCAGCTTTCCGGATGCCGTTTTGATCAGATGACGGCAGTTCTCAGCGGGGACGAAGTTGTAGTCGGCTTTAAAGCCTCCGCCAGGCTCGATGTGGCCCTTGACTGCCGGGTAACCTGTCTTCAGGTAATTCCATGCGTCGAACGAGATGTCGTACGCGCCGCCGGATTGGTCGATCTTCAAGAGAGTAACCGAGCGGCCGTTGGCAGTGACCTCGACGCAAATTTGGTCACAGTCGATAGAGGAGGGCCAGTAGGCGACCCTATTGATATCGATCTTGCAGCCGAGGACGCCGACTGAAGACGAATATAGGTCGTGGGGGATGGTGCCGTTGCCGGGAATCTTGATGGCAGAAGCGAGCTTGGAGCCAATGACCGCGAGGGTGAGAAGGGCAGACTTGAAGGTCACCATCTTGTCGGTTCTTGATGTTGCGTGACTCTGGGAGAGTGATTGTGACCGCCTATTGCCAGTCTGAGAAGGAAGCAGAATAGGGTGGCCGATGGTGAGGAAACCAAAACAGGAAGAAGTGCTGGTGGAAGGGGTGATTTTATATCTAGAGGAGGAGGAGAAATATCGAGACCATCTGTTCCATTGGGGGTCCACCCAAAAACCACGGGGACTTCGAGGTCCATTCACTGTTGCTTCTCATCTTGGGGATTCATGTGGGTGAATGGAAGACGAAGGGACCAGATCTGGGGGCGGTGGGCCCCTTTAACTCTTTTCCAGACGACAAGTAAACGCGGAAAATGTCGCACAGTGCAAGGGATGGTAACTCCCAGGTTGAGGTCTGCCGTCACTCCTCAACAGTTCCACCCCATCGTCTTCTGATGACGCCGTACACGTGTTGTCTGTTTGGAAATTATACCTCTGCCAAAAGGCAGTACAATGGGAGATTTGTTGTGGTTTGCAAAGGGATACAGTCAGGAGTTGTGCGTTCGGGATGATGCAAGCTTCACTAGCACAACAGTGGTCATGGGGGTTAAGGTGAAAGCAGAATTACACACTCAACTGCTTGCTGGAACGAAGACGGAAGAATGAAGCTTCCAGATTGCATGGGCAGGTGGTAGGGTGAAGAAACTTGCTCTGACAAGAGGTATAAAATGCGAACGGTTTCCCGTCCACAGGCTCGGACGAGAAGGTTTTTTTGGATGCCGCGCATGGCTGTTATCGTTTTGTACGGAGAACGCCACTCTGGAAACTCCCCAGAGGCAGAGCCTGCTCTCATCCGAACCTGCGGATGCCACCCACCGCCTTCCACCGCCTTCGAAGTCTCCCGTCGAGGTGGATTCTGCCAGCCATGAACTGGTCCCTTCTCTGAAGAACTCCAGTCTCGTCTGATCCCCCAAAGTATTGTAACTCAGGTGAATGGCACCGGCCACAGCCCTACTCGCATCAAACCTGACGGGATGATTATGTCCATTTGGAGATAACTAGGGGTGACAATATCGCATGTCACCGTGTTGTCCACAACATCTACGCAAGTTCGCCCTTATCTACATCTTTTTGACAGACTTGCTTATAACAAACATGTTGAGGATGACAAACTTCGAAAGCACACTGCGCAGGAGCAGTCAGGAGTATGAGGGTGAATAGTCTACACAAATGGAGACTCATCCGCTTGCCAAACTGCAGGGCTGTTTGAGTCAAACGACGCGTGCAAGCACAGTGATTGTCTTAACCTTCCGATTGTCACTCAAAGATGGAGATATAAGACGAGCAAGATACCCCATAAGCATTTCAGACGAGCAGGTTTCGTGGCCGGACCACAGACTTTTTGTTGTGTATGGGGCCTGTCCGGTGCCAGTGGTGAAAGCCTCAGTGCTGCCTGGTGGTAGATGTGAGCCCTTCACTCGAACTTCTCTTCCCATCTCGACCTTCCAACTCCTTCCTTTCAGGATGAATGCGGTGTGCCATCAATAGGTATCTCTCGCCCAAAAACTTGCTCATCAAAAGGGTCCAGATGGCGGTTTTTGAAGCTTCGAAGGGTGGGATGAAGGCTTCTGACCGTATCCAAGTCCATTCACTCAACAATCTCATCTCAACTATCCTTTACCCTTCACTTGCGAGTGGTTTTTGGGTGGATCTGGATACTCCGATACCTCCTCCTCCTCTAGATATAAAATCCCCCCCTCCTCAGCCTTTCTCTTCCTTTTCCAATCCTCATCACCATCCAACAACTTGAAGATCAACCTCCAAGATCTTCAACAGCGAAAGACAAACCTCCAAGTCTTAGCCCGCAACATCAGCCCCTAAGTCTTCTCTCGAACCACCTCTCAGTGGACACTAGACATCTTCAACACCGGCAAGATGTTTCACAAGGCAATCTTTCTTTTCGTGGCCTTCTTGGCTGCTTTTGGCTTGGCCCAGGAGCTTTCAACCTCCATCATCAAGGCCTCACCCTCTTCTCTCGGTCCTCACTCTCCTATCGACACCCACAGCGCTCACGTCAACGTCGACAAGCGTCAGGCCTCCGGTTCTGGCACCATCAGTGATGTCACCCCTCACCCTTTCTTCTCGTCCTCAATTGGTGTCCTTGGTTGTAAAATCAACACCAACCGCGTCGCATACTGGCGTGAGGAAGTTGATTGCGACAATATCTGTGTCAAACTCACCAACACAACCAATGGCCGTACCGTCACCCTTCTCCGTATCGACCACTCCGGCGGTGCTCACGATATTTCCTACGACGCGTGGAACTACCTCGCCACTGGCAATCCCGCGGCCCTGGAACCGCCATCGCCGGAGGCGCCATGGGCAAACTTGACTACGAGTATATCCCCGCTGATAACTGCAAGTCTTTGATCACCGACGGTTCCGGAAAGCTTCCCCTTCAGGGCGCAAACTCTATGAACTTCCTCTCTTCTTGCCTCAGCCGCAACACCTGGGTCGGCAAGAATTACCAGCTGTGGAACATCAATGACAGCCTCTGCCACAAGGGATATGACGAGAAGTGCACCCTGGCTCCGGGCGCTAATCAGGCCACTTGTCCGCATGGCTTGGGCACCGGCGTCAACGTCGACATCACCAACCCCACCGATCACAAGGTGATGAACATCGAGTATCCGACCGGCAATCTCATTCCCGCCTAGTTTGGTAGGGCGGCGCTTGCCTGTTGAATGGCTCCGGTTGCACTCTCAGTCCTCGACATTTTCCTATCTGCAGCACTCATTCCCTCCTTTTCCTTGCACGGTTTTTGGTTCAGGAAGTCACGACGGTAGCGACAACAAGACTCGGTGGTAGAGGCGTGATTTGGAATGGAGTTCAGCATGGAGCATTTGTCTTAGCGAGGCGTTCGAACAGGAAAAGAATGGGTAATAGATCACATCACACATCAATCCAGGCAATCTAGGTTTCAAGATGATGGAAAAGAAGGGAGCAATGGAAGGACATGATGATGCCTCGGAGGCAGGAAAGAAAATGGACCAGATAGACAGATAGTTTACTGGCCATTGCTGGTGGTAGAATAACATCAAAACCATTGCAGCTACAGGTCGACCTTTCATTGACATACCTCTACTCTGTTCTGTGAGTGCTGTGACCAACTCCGCCAAGCCATTCTGGATTCTCGTCCTTCTCTTGAAGAAAGCACCCGACTGGGATAGGAGCTTATGTAGCCCCAACGTGTTCGCGGCGATCTTCCGTGCCATTGTCGACGCCCGTGAGAACTTTCTCGCATCTTCCACCGAGCTACAAGATCTTCGCACGCGATTTGATCGCTATCGCCAGATTTCCGAAGAGCAAAAGGCACGATTGGATGCACAGGTCGACAAAGCCATGACAAGAGTGATGGATTTGGAGGAGCAACTGTACCGCGAGAGACACACAGGAAACAGCAACTCGTCGTTGAAATAACTCGACTTCGCTACAAATCCGATGACCAAATCCGGTCTTTGCGCGATATTGACTTTGGCCCTTCGAACCGAAATGAGAACGGAACTTGGCCGAAGACCAGCAGCTCAAGGCACTCCACACATTTGTTGGGTTCCATCTGCAAGGAAATCCGGAGAGATGTAAAGCCGCCAAGTACCAATGGCAGTGGCTTACTCGTCGCTATGCCATCAAGCACGAGTACGGGCCCGATAATCGAATATTTGGTAGACCAGCTGAAGGCTCTCCAAAAACTACCTCTAAGGTCGATCTGCCAGTATCTCCGGCGGGATTGTTACTAGAGGTGCTTTGCCACCAGCCAATTTCATTTCCACCTGTGGCAGTTCCCTTGGCGTCACAGGGGAGGCAGAGACCCCGAGACCCTGCTCAAAATCCGCCGCTTGAAAATTGCCCAACAGTCCAGCATGCTTGGAAACAACCTTCATGTTTTGATGCGTTGGGGACCGATCTTTGAGCTCGAGTTTATCAAATGGCTGGAGACCCTCAAACGGCTAAAGTCGCTGGAGATCATGTTCTCCGTAGAGCCCTACCAACATAGAGTGGATCCATTGCATTATGATCCTCCGAGGCTGCACAATTTCCGTCATTACCGCAAGCGAAAAAGACGCAATCGTGTCTCTAGCACCCGACGCCGCTTGGTGGTGGCACGAAGCCAGGATCCTGGTCGAGGTCTAGGTTAGGGAACCGGACGACCTACTTGTAGAGCTGGCGGCAATGGACCGTCGGATGGCGAAGACGATGGCTTCCCAGTCCCAATGATGACCCGACGGGCCAACAATTCCAACGCCGCGCGAGCACCTGGTCCAAATACACCGTGGATCAGTGCTCAGCGCCGCCGACCTTCCGGAAAACATCGGAACTTTTGAGGTGAAGGACCACTGGACGTTGAGTTCTGATTCGCCCGGACTGGAATTCCATAAAGTCATCCCTGACGTTCATTAAAACTAGTCGAGTAACTGATTTAATTCCATTAGGGCGCACCACTCAAACCAATGATCCCACTAGATATGGGACTCATGTATGCGGCTCTGTTGCTGGAGATGGACATTCAATCTGATGGGGAAACACGCCGCTTGGTGGTGGCACGAAGCCAGGATCAATGTCGAGGTCCAGCTTGGGGAACGGGACTTCCTAGACGGGAGCTGGCGGCGATGTAGCCGTGGGGCGGGTAATAGGATGGATGGCCTCCGTGTACAATTCCCATTGAGTCCTAACGGCCAACAACCCCAACGCCGCGCGATGCCATTGGGGTCTTGTCGGCGGGCATGGTTGTAAATTGGTTGCGAGTTGTGATGGATGTTTTGAGATGGAAGACGTCACTGCAACCTTGGGATGGAAGAGAAACTTTTGTGTTGAGCAGCACCCGGCCCAAACACACCGTGAATCCAGTGCTCGCCGCCGCCGACCTTCCGGAACGAAAATATCGGAATCTTTGAGGTGAAGGAACACTCGACGTTGAGTTCTGATTCGCCCGGATTGGAATTCCATAAAGTCATCCTTCTCCCTGAGAATTCACATTTTTTTCCCCTCCCCTTTCATCCCGTCCCTCATCCAACATGCCATCCATCAACGAGACCATTTCTCTCTCCTTTCCCCAACAGTTCATGGTGTGGTTTCTCGCCCCTGGGTCATCATGTCATTCCAACCCCCTCGCTTTCCTTTTTCCATAGAGCGCCTTATGTTGGTCATAACAACCCGGCACCTTCTCCCTCCCATTTTCCACATCCCCTACCAGGTACCCATTCCATCCACAACACGTCAAATCTTAAGCCCCCGCCCTCTCCAACCATTTACCCTCCCGGCCCACCTGTCACAACTCGCAACCAACCAACCTAGGACAATGCCCTACTCCCAATCCAACATCCACTACATCAATACCCCGTCCTTGAAGATGCAACAGCCCAAGGACTTTGACAGGCAAACGTGCGGGCGAAGAGGTACTGATTTCCTTGACACTGACCGGGTTAAAGAACGGTGGTCACAAGCGTCGCACACCCACTTCACCCTTGCTCGTTCTTGCCGCTATTATAGGCCTCATGGGCCTGGCCAGCTTTGGTCTCGTAGTTGTCTGTTGAAGATAAGATTATAGTACGAATAACAGGATGGAAGCGTGTGATTCTGTCGCTCAAAAGCGAATCGTTCGGA
The DNA here is from genome assembly GCA_009805285.1 of Neurospora terricola FGSC 1889. Lineage (NCBI taxonomy): Eukaryota > Fungi > Ascomycota > Sordariomycetes > Sordariales > Sordariaceae > Neurospora > Neurospora terricola. The sequence goes on along the minus strand of RANZ01000493.1, from coordinate 13,953 downwards.
GGTCTCCTGCGGGGTTTCCTTGGGGAGTGATACGTTTCGCAGCTTATCGTAGTCTGAGAATCGCGTTTCTACTGATTTGTTGTATGGACAGCCTTTGAATCTGAGAAGATTCGGACCGTTGCCGAGAGAGGAGTGTAGTTCTCGACTAGCTTTTTGGCCTCATCGAGACATTGAGCGACGGCCGCACCTTCGGCATGCTCTGCCCCCAAAGACTTTGTGGGGAGCCGATTGTGGTTGGTGCTTTGCTGCTGTCAGCGCGCAAAGGGAACCTGTGTGGGTGCTCGTGCAGAAGATGTGCCGGCGTTTGAAGCGTCTGGAGAGGGGAGAGCAGACATCTTGACTTGGCTGCTACGAGTGTTAGCTGCTGGTCCAATCACCAGCCATCACAATGTCGAACGAGCAAGATATTGAGACCGGTGAGGAGGTGGTGAACACCCTGACATTCGCGGTAGTAACAGAGGATGCCCCGGATTGGTTTGTGCATCCCTTCTTCAAGCAGCGCCTACCGATGGTGAGTTAGCACCAGCTTTACCGCTAGCTATAGTACGCACCACAAGAGCTGCTCGGGACACAGGAGCTTTGGTCGAAATAGCTGCTGCACAGCTCCTGGACTGAGAGCATCAATTCCAGGTCCGGCCCGCCACTGGTCAGCGTTTCAAGGTGTCTTCCAAAGTTGGCGATCCATTGCTCTCGGGCCGCGGCGTCCGGGTCTTGCTAGGACATGTTGTGATGATCGAAGGCAACAGCCTGGCCCCTAACAGTCGCTCCTGGGCGATCAGAATGAGAGAGACGGTGAGTTGGAGAGTGAGACTGTGAGAGCGAGAATGAGGAGCGGAGAGGAAAGTCGTAGATGATGGGGCGGTCGTGGTGGTGGTATCTGCTTTGCTGCTGTCAGTGTGTGTGTTACTGAGGGTACGGAGTTGGGCACTAAAAGGAACGGATATCTACCGGAGGTTCCAACAGACGGGTCTTTGCTCCCATTCAGAAAGCAAACAAGACGACAGGCTGCATCTTAAGTTAAGATGAAAGGTATTTCGCTGACAGAAAATAAACATTGTATGGACGTGTCTCTGACGTGGATGAAAGAGCAGAACATATTGACTGGATGGATAGGGAATTCTTCAATAACAGGATGTCATCATCGAGTTCCGTATCAACTTGAGGTCAGATACCAAATTATTGTCAGCCGTCCATGGGATCACGTCCTGCGAATTCCTGTCAACAAACATAATTGAACATTGCAACTCAAGAACGGCGGCGGTACACTCTCGTATCGACAGGTTCTAGATCGCAAACATAAAGCCTGGAAGACGTTCGTTTGTTACGTCTGTGACCCAAACCGTGCTTATGGGAACTCTAGCGTCCTAACGACGCACCGAACCAGGCAGCCGCATAAGGCTAGTGGTACACAGCGCTTTTGCTAAATCCCTTGAACCATGCCAGAATGGATAGAAAGCTCGATATCGAGAACCAGACGGGGAGACGATAAAGCATAGCTCGTCGAACTCGTCGGGGCTTATAGTGTGCTTCGCTGCGATCTTCTTCATGTTGTCGTAGACCTCGGTCATGTTGATACCAGCCGTTGCATAGCCAGCGGATTAGGAGGCCGAAGACCTTCGGTTCCACGGTGGGGAGGTTGACTTCTTTGGCGGCGCTGGCGGGGTTTTGGTCGTGCTCCCTCGACTCCCGTTGGAGTTGTTCCTGCGCCTCTATGTCATCGTTGTCGCTGGGGGAGGAAGATGGGCCTTTGCCTTAGAACGGCTCGGGCTCGGGGTTAAAGCGACGTTTCGGATTGAAGTAGGGGGAGTTGTGAGACAGCAGCTGTTCGTGGACGTTGTATGTGCGGCGCTCGGTGCCGACGTTGATGTCGACCATGCGGCTTGCGAGCCAGTTGGATGGGATGTTGAGCGAGTGCGTCCGGGGAGGCAATAGGTACCTCTAAGTTCCCTCGTTCCCTTCTGCAACATTGAAAAGCCCCTTTACCCCATACTGAGCCAGTTGTTTTCGTTGCTCAGGAGTTAAGATCCCGGTTCGCAGGGTATCTACCATCTCCTCAAGCCTGGCACTGTCCCAATCCGACCATTCAGCCAGCGTTCTCTGATGGGAATATCCGAGATGGAAGAGGCGGAAGATGGAACAAAGATTGTCCGCCGCGTTGATTGTCCGCCGCGTTGAGAGCCCGGTCCTTCTGCGACTTATCCGTGGCATTTAAGAACGATGAGATTGTGGGGGATGATTTCTCTTGAGCATATTGAGAAATGTCATAACCATGACAACATTCGGGTATGCGTGGTACGCAAGGCGTCCGCCTGACACGATGACTGGGTATACAGCTTCCATCGAGGACTTGCATGGACCTGGGCTCCAGACCAGGCGGAATTTTTGCGTCAGTTGGACGCGAGGGTGGCAGTAAGTACATTTATTAAATCAAAATTGTCACCAAATACAACTGGGGTCTAACATACGTTCAGGCCACCGCTGCCCCCGAGCCTGCGGCCGCCCAGCCCGCCCAGCCCCGGCCCCGACCCCAAGCGCCAGGAAAATTCCGGTGATTCGGGGTATATCTCCGGAGAAGGGCGTTGTATGTTACCTCTCCTTACTCTCCAATCAAGTCCTCTTCTGTCATCAGTTAAACCTGGTCTTCAAGCCGAACTGCAGTGGAGGACCGGCTTCACTGAAGCCGACATCAAGGAGATACGCACCTGCCGCTCGTGAGCCAAGCCATCTGCACTCTCTTGCCATAGTAGGGGTTGCTTGGGAAGAAGTTGTCGAAGACGACTGCGTATCCGCCGGGGTCCGCTGGGGCGTTTCCTTCCACTGCCTTACCAACCATCGACGCCCTAGAACAAAACGCAGGACAGTATGACCAAGAGAAGGACCAAGTCGATAAACGAGTCGACTTTATAAAAGAGTTGGCGGGCAAATTAAACGACATCGACAAACCAGCCAGTAGCGTACTCAACGAAGAACGCATAACCAGTGCAAGCTCAATTCCGCTCTACAACTGCGGCCACCCCCCCTCTGGCACTTCATTCGCCGTGGCAATCGCCTTCATGTACACTGCAATACATGTTCCAATTGCTGCCATAACAAAGTCCACGGACAGGGATGGTGAGGAACAAAAGATTGTGCATATGTAGGTAGGAAAGGAATCTGCATAGGTGGGGAAGACTCTTGCGCCCTATCTGCTCGGAGATGGAGGTCGGCCGCGGTAAGGAATGTAGGTAATTGAGGGAGGATTGGCGTTATTGAGGATATTTGAAATCCCAGGAGCGAATTCAGCGCCGGCGGTAGACAGGAGTGATGACACAACGTCATAAGAGGGCAGAAGTGAGCGGACTTCGGGCACCGTCTTCACATTGCTTATTACTTCCCATATGAAACGGGAGAGCGATTTTGGGCGGCCATGGTGCATGCTGATGAGCTTCGTGCGCAACTTCGGAGGCCATGTTGGCTTCCACTTCGTGCACAACGATGCTGGTGATGGTGGATGAAGGAGAGAACGACAGACGGAAAAGACGTCCATGAACGGCCGGTCGCGACACAACAGGCAAAGATGCTTCCGGAGGCGGAAAGCCTTCAGTTGTATTGAGTCCTGCGGTCACTGGCTGTGCGGCGAGTGGGAACCTTGCTTGCCACAATCTGTTGATCGTATTACCCTCCGCGTATTCGGAGACCCGAAACCTCCCACCACTTCCACTTCCTCCACCTCCACCGCCACACGCGCCATCTGCCACAGCTGCACCCAAATTGGTCACACCATGCCCGACAAGCGGAAAGCGAATCCCCTACTACTACCGTCACCCTACCTCCGCAGGGCTGTTTCCTGAAATGGAGAGAGGTCGAACTCACCAGATGTCCCCGGAGCAGACACTTCCAAGCAAAGCTCGCGATCTGCCACTTGAAGTCGAACAAGTACAACGACCCGCAGGCGGCAGTTAACAACAACAAGGGAGGCCCTTCAGCCAGAAAGTTGGTCCTCCGAATGCGGTTCCCGGAAGTCCACGAGAATCTAATATTCTCCATCCCACACAGACTACTTCTTATGGCATTGCGGCGTGGTATCCTGGAGGATATTAAAACGTTGGATGACATCTTCTCTGGCGACCTCCGCTCCTGGGGGGAAATTCGTCGATGTTGCCGTCAACAAGGAAGGGTACCCTTAGTTCTGGCGAGATGCTGATGCAGCACACGACGACGCCCTTGAGTAGGCTCAGCACATTGATTCTGTAGATGTCCGATGGTTGTCAATTAGGATGTGGTCCCGTCAGGATGTCCATTGAAGATAAGAAAAGGTTGGATCCAGCCGCACAGAGAGAATTGCGAAAGTTGATGTTGAACCCTAATAACGCGGAGTGGCCACTTCCTATTATCCAGGAAGAGGTACTGAGCTCCCTTGCCACCCGCCTCCTGGCTCAAGTCCTTCAACCAACCAGTATACTCGATTATAACAGTTTGACCAACTTGTGGTTGCGGCCCGGTGCCCGGGACGTGGGTAATTTTGTTGACGCCCATTGTGTTGTTGTTCTTGCTTGTTGTTTGCTTGTTGTCTGTGTTCCGGCGAACAAGTGATTGACCGAGCAGAAGATTTCTCTCAACTTATGTGGTCGCCTATGCGCCTCATCAAATTACCCGGGAGGAGTGAAGCTCTCTCTAGTGCTAACAAGCGGTCTGGAAAATTTGTTAGCTCGGAACTTCCTAGGGGATAGAAACAAGGGACTTACCCATAGGTAACGTATAGTGGTGTGCGGATGTACGTAAGATGTACTAATAGTACTGCAACAGCGAGAGTGGGATGGGATGTTGCAACAGCGCCCGTTCAATCCTGGCCACAGCCGTCTTCTCCTCCGCCAGCGCCTCGATAAAGAACGCCTGAATGACGGAGTGAATCCTCAACAGGTCGAGGGAGCCGACGAGTCACTGTAGATCCGGTGATAGTTTTCAAGCTTCCCTCCCCAAGAGCTGGAAGCATCGTCCCCAATCACTCCCCCTTTTCACCTCCAACATATTCGAGGATCAATCCTCCTCCTGTGCCATCTTGGGACGAAAGCAATGATCCCATAAGAGAGCAACTGCCCCATGTATACTTTGACAACAAAAACATCCCCTCCATCCCTTAAAGAACCTCAGACCTGACACACTTGATCCTCTTAGGCGCAAGAGTATCAATGTTGACACACTTCTCGGGCAGCCGACCCAGTCTCTCACCCGAGCATTCGCCTCCGTTGCCAGTGACACAATGCCATCGCTTCAACAGTGCTGCTGGAGTCCGCAAGCACCGGCCATCCCTTTCGGATTTGTAGCGACTTGTACGAATTAGTTGGGTCTATACGGTTATAATTAACCGCATGACCTCCTTCCCCACTCTCCTCGCGACATGATCCGTCGCACCATAGTGCGATTTGTATGGTGTCAGGGCTGGAGGTAAACCTTATTACCTCCTTACCAATCTTCAACGCTTCATCCCTGTTCTTCTCAACACCCATCAGCACGAGCGGGCAGGAGATGGGATTTCCTAGGTGTGATGTCTCGGGAGAGGTTGTCATGGTACTTGATTGACCTGCGAGTTTCGCGAAGCCCCCCGGAAGAGCTCGTTGAAGAGCTCATCGGACACGTAGGCGATCCCCGGGAGGGCGCCCAAGGCGATGGACAAGGGATTAGAGGGGTTCGACGTCGAGTGCTCTGCTATGATGGTCATGTTGTAGGCATGCTTCGTGTAGGTAGTGGCGATGTCCGAGGCCGCGGTGCGTATGCTAGAACCCCACAGCGGGTGTGAGCTTTGGCGGGGATTCCTGAGGATTTGCTTTGCAGCTTTGTCGGCGATTTCGTTATCGCTAACGCCGTCGTGCCCTGGAACCCAGAATACCATAGTTGGGTTGGTGAGTTCACTCGTTCGTGCCGTTGCGATGTACGGCTTGTTGATCGAGGAGGCTGTTGGCGCAGTGGTCAGTTAGTCCTCTTCAAGGGCAGTGGGACATGGTGGGTAGAAGTTGCAAACTTTTCTTGAACTGGCTTGTCCCAAGGTCTGTTCGTAGGTGTTCTTAATGAACACCCCAGGTAGGTGTTTGCAGACCTGGTTTGCCCACGAACTCGTCGTCTCGTCGTTGTTTTTGAAGTGTCCTGGGCGAAAGATGTTTACGCCGTCTGGAAAGATCCATCGAGGTCCAGCCTCTGCCTCTTGACGCGTTTCTCCATTTCGCCTTCTCCGTTCCTCGATCTCTTCTTCCCGGCAACAGGTCGTGGAGCTGAAGAGGCACGCGTCTTTGGATCCTTGTTGACAGCCGAATCCTAGTCGGCATACTCAACAAGATAACAATACTGAACGTCCTCGAGGTCGGCCGCGTGGTGGAGGACAGGGCTGGAACCTCCTGAGGAGGAATCGACTTCGACGAGGTAAGGGGTTGCGGTACCGTCTTGATGGAAATCGTATTCCACGTCGTATACCGGCGGCATCCTGTCGGTTCCGTTGGGGGTTGTTCTGGTATATGGAGGTAGTGGTAGGTGAATTGACTGCGGCGAGGAAGTTGTGTTGGGAAAAGGAAGGAGGAAGTGGGAAGATCAGAGATCTGGCCAAAAAAAAAAAAAGAAAGAGTCGAGTTTTTCAGGTTCTGCTTGACTGCCTGCAGGAGTGCATGCTTAGCTCATCAAGGTTCTCGGTGGGGGGCAGGGGAAGGAGAGAGGGCTTTAGTAACGCTCCTTCTGTGGCAACGAAACAGCATGAAGAGGAAGGTTGTAGAATAGGAAGGAAGCAAGGAGCCGACATCAGAACCGTCAAATCRGTTGCGCCCATCGCCGACACAATTTCCTTGCTCATTTCAGTCTCGTCATGATCCATCCAGTCACACCAGCACTGCAGCTGATTCTCATGTCCAAAAGCAATACGTCCCCAACCATTTCTCTTCAACTCCGATCTTCCCTGCCACTTTTTTTCCATTCGAAGCAGTTGCTCTCCTCTCATCAACCCAATAGGAGTGGGCCGCCCAAATGCTCTGTAACCAAATTGAGCATGACAAGAGGCGAGCGGCGCTAGAGGCACAGCTCCAAGATGAGCGTGCCGTCCGAGCGGTAAATTTATACCATCCTCAACATTAATACTCTAATCTTTAGAAACACTTACTAACAATATCGATTAGGAACTGGTGAAAGACCGCGACAATGCGCCCACCAGGGCCGAGCTGGAGGCCAAGCTGGCCGTAAGTGCATTCGTTGTATCAAATTTGTCGCCAAATACATCCAGAGTCTAACATAGATTCAGAGAATGGTGGCCGGCGACGCCGACTCCGACTGACGCTGGCTGAGATGCCAACATACAACTTTCCATGTCCACCGCCACCGACTGCAACCCGTGGAACATTCACACCATGACAGCCATCAACTTCAATTCGTGGAAGAACGAGACCACCATGTACTTTTACTCCCCATCTTCATCCAACACAGACGCGCATCAAAATGGCTGCAGCTGAAGCTCCGACCGGTTTTCTCTAGTACGTTCCTTCACCACCTTACCTGTCCCACAATCCCTAGCCAATTACTAACACTCATCTCCGCAGCTCTTGTGTTGCATATAATGCAACAGTCCTAGCCCAAGTTTCAACTTCACCTTTTCCTCAACCTGAAGAAATCGCCAGCTCGCCTCGGCCATCCTCCCAGAGATCGGCCCCATCGTCTTTCTCGCCGCGATCCTCCGACTATGGAGGAGCTGAAAAGCCTCCCCACTCTCCATCAATACAGCCCACGCGAGTGGGCTATCTACGTTCTGCTGGGTTTGACTTTGCCTAAAAATTCCGCGCCGCACCGCTCTGGAATTCCCAGACTTGCTTCAAGGGGTTGGACACAGATCTCCGAAAATGATGGAGAAGAATCCGGCGAAACTTTGTGGTCGGTTGGTGTAGGTCTTCGTATGCCTGGGGAACCATTCGACCATTTGCGGACTAGAGACATCTTTCTCTCCTGGTGTGTCAGCAACGAAGCGGCTAAATTCGAAGTGCTTGAAGAGGGANCCGGCGAAACTTTGTGGTCGGTTGGTGTAGGTCTTCGTATGCCTGGGGAACCATTCGACCATTTGCGGACTAGAGACATCTTTCTCTCCTGGTGTGTCAGCAACGAAGCGGCTAAATTCGAAGTGCTTGAAGAGGGACGCGTGATCCGATTCAGCTGGAAGCATGTGATGACGGAATTTTTGAAGCACTTTTCGGAAGTCAAGGAGAACGAAGGGGGATGCTCACTGGCGAAAATCGCACCTCCACCACGTGCTTTTGCCGCCGCCTACTCCCCCCAATTGTCAGATGGATGGAAAGTTGAAGTGATTTCAACTGATATCCAGAACCAACCGTTGGACGTCCCAGAGGGGAGCAATCTAAAGCTAAATGGACCAAACCTCCATGGAAGGGAACTTGAGTTCCAAAACCACAACCGCCCAAGAGCGACATTCACGTTTTTCGCTACATGGTCGCCCTCATCCGGATGAGGCCTCGATCTTTATCTCACTTGGCCACCACCCCAGATCGTAGTCGTTCCACCTGCACGAAACTCCCCCTATGGCACGTGTGCCAGACCCGATGTAAAGCATCGGCTCTTCCCCATCCTTTTCAAGAAGGAGCGTGTAAACACCCCAGGCTGGGAACTCTGGTAGGCCCGGGAGATTTCGGATTTATTGTTGGCTTTGGSTTTACTATAAGTGGAAGGGGGAGACGGGGAGAGGGAAGGGAAGTGGTGGAAGGATAAGGGAGGCGAGGCGAGAGGGGTGGGTTGTAGTTTACCGGAAGAAATCGACGCTCGGCGGAGAGTCCGCGAGTAATATCTTCCACAGTCTAGGAGCGACTGTCAGGCTCTGGTCGCAGCGACGAAGTCGAAGGTGACCATCTCTTGATTGAGCTTTTATTTGAGATGTGCATCTCTGATGCTGGAATCGTCAAAATCATTCGGCGCTCCCCTGCATGGATCGGAGTACCGGCGTTTGGGCATGATGAAATGCCGTGGTGAGAGACGGGTGAGGGTGTCAGGGGCCAGGCTGTTGCCTTCGACCAAAGCTCCTTTGTCCCGAGGCGCTGCTTGAAGAAGGGCAGCAACCTCTTTATTGCCTCCTCCAAGTCCTCGCCATCCTCATCACCTCCTGGTCATCCACTAACCCTTTCGGAATCGATTTTCATCCGACCTGTGGTTGATACCTTGCCTTACTTCCAGCCTGAAGTTTCTACCGTCGTTTTCATATTCTTTCTCCACTATCCATATTTCCTTAATCATTCAATCTGCGCGTTTCCCACTAAATTCGTTATCCTCTGGTCCCATTCATGGGGCAATCTCTACCCTAGAGGTAACTTCAACCCCCCCCACCTTCCTCGACATGATTCGAGTTGCTCTTTCCCTAGTGATGATGGCTTCGGTACACCCCGTCCTTCTCCCCCATGGACGTGATGTTTTTTCCGTCTCTCGTTCTCTCCTTCATCCATCATCAGCATTGTGGTCAACATGGCGTCCGAAGCAGTATGCTCTGGCCCAGCGACCTTCCGTCATGTAACATCTCCCGGGGCACCGAGAGATAGTCGCATGACGGTCGGACTCAATCTATCTAGCTATTTACAGGTACGTCTTAGACGTCTTCGGCTGTGCCGGAATCACAAACATTCTTCCTACTGTACGAGCATCTCACCACGCCTGTCACAGCGCGCCATGTCCCACCATGTCCAAACTCCAACCCTAATGATAGGGTTTGGATCCTTGTACCCGAGACGCAACGAATCCAGCCCGTAAGCTCTTAAGTAGCCATATCGGTATCCACGGCGGAAGAAAGAGAGAAACAAGAACTTCCGCTCAGTCCTTGTTGTTGAGACGCTCGACATACCGTTTGGCACGAGCAGACAGAGTGTTGCTCTGACTGCCGAAAAGGTTTCGGCGGACGGTATCACGGACGGTGCCGGTGCACCACCGAAAAAGCTCCACCAATTCATGTGGGAAATCATGAATACTACGAAGGTAGATTACCTAATCTACCGGTTACTCCCATGGATCACCAACAACATCCCATTACTTCTACTCTTCTTCACCAACAACACCTATCGCCCTCGACCATGCCTCCATAATATACATCGGTTCAGGAACACGAAGTAATTATGGAGCCCGGAGCCGGTTTCAGGAATACAACAGGGGAGAATGGCCACAATTGCCCGCCGAACATCTCCGCCAAAGTTTGGACCCAAACCCACCGCGGGTTACTTTGTTGGTCCCCCACGCCCCGTCGACATCGATATCCTACCGCCATCTCTGTCTAGAGACACAGAGTTGAGGTGTACGTACCGACATCCATGGCATTACACCAGTCTTGTCGCACTAATCAAGTATCTTCTTTGTGTAGAGGTAGCCAAGATCTTAATCCAGTTGCTCTCCTTCATCTTCTACATTTGCATGCGTGCTGGCATCACTCAAGGGTCAGTACACAGGAATCCTGACATTGTTCAGTATGAGGTATACTAACTGATATTTTGGTAGCCCCGGATGGGAGATTCTCGAAGACGCCTTTGAAGGCGTTCGCATCCTTTGCTGGGTGCACGACGCTTGGATGATGGGGTAATTGGCGACAAGATGTCCTAAAAACGGCTGTTGGTGAGATCTCACCGAAAGGGCCCAAGGGCCGCGCCGGATTTGGTATTGTAGAGGCTTTGGCCAATCTTCGTGAGAAGTTCCAAGCGCTCAGCCCCCGTGGAAGACGAACAGCCAATTGATGGTAAACACCAACAGCGCGATAACACCGAGCGCAGCGGTGCCCTTGAGAGGTGTGTCGTTGAACTCGAATAGTTTCAGATCGCCCGCGAAGGGCACCGAAGATACAAGCGACCATCGACCTCTTGGCCCGCTTAAGACAAAACCATCCGGAGGAGAAGATCGTCATTACCGCCGAGTCGCTCAAGATCCTAGACGTTGTCTACGAAGCCATCACTAGAAAGCGAAAATCCAGTGATGGTCCGGCGGGGCTTTTTGATATCGGAATTGCCGTGTACAACGGCAGAATATCTTCCATTGACACACGGGCTGAGACTATTCGAAATTTCAACAAGCGTCGGTCGCCCTCTGTGATGTATTTCGATGTCGTCACGACCTTGACCTTGGCGGCCGCGCGGAATTGGACGGATGATTTGCCAACCGTGCCCTTGAAAGCCTTTTGTCTACCATTAAGGCAACAGGAGCCTCGGAACGACACGCTTCAATACTCGTCTCATTCAAGAGACTTCAACGGTCTTCGATACGGTCTTCGGAGAGGCAATGGCACCACAAGATACAACAGTCCCACGATAAAGATGGAGACGCGAGAAAACGAGGATTTGGAATTGTGGGCGGGCATCTTGATACTACAATCTAGGGAAACCCCAGAGACGGAAGGAGCAATTGTGCCTGCTTGGTCTGGCCATGGGCTGCTGGTGGCCAATTTTGATCATGCACTGGCGATTAGAGGCGGAAGGAGCGCCAGRGGGACTCGCTGGGAAATGTTCTCTGGTGGCCTGCCTCGATGGCCTTTCATTGCGTCGTTGGCCCTCTGGTGGGGATATGGCGTGTTGAGTTGTCACAGTCAGGTTCGGGACACTTGAAAGGCTTTTCCGAACTGTGTCCAGTCCTGACTTTATGTGGCGGGTGAGCCCACTCCGACACTTATAGGCCTTATCGCAGCCGGGCTCCGTACACTTGAAAGGCCTTTCGGAACTATGTACTGTCTTTATGTGACGGTCTAGGTGCTGCTGGTTTTTGAAGGTCTTGTCGCAGTCAGGTTCTGAACTTCCACAAGAGAACCATTCACTCACATTCTGCTTGCTAGTGGATGGCAGAGTGACAGACCATACATTACAGGACATTTAGGGACGAATATTCGCAGATGGTTAGCTTACTTTACCAACTTCGAGGGTATTTCATCTATGGAAATTCACCTCACTTGTCATACTGGGCATATAATGATGGAGAGGACAGATGCCCGAGACCCTTCACCCTTCACTCCCATCCACCAAGACATCAAATCTATTTCATCCCATCTCGTCACTGGTGTCCCTTCACTGGACCGGTTGCCAAGTGAAGGATTTTTCCACGGACCTTTTTTTTCCTCAGATTTCTCGTCCCAGCTCCCATCTCACCCTTCCTTCCCTCCTTTATTTCCCAAACTTCCAATCTCGACAGCACAAGATATCGTCACAGCACCATCCAAACAACTTTTTATTTCGACACTTTCCCCATTTGACAATCAACTCTCTCACCAAGACTGCACATTTTTCTAGTTCTCCTTATTCCAACTCCGTCGATCACAACTATCCCAACCGCCACAGCCATCCATCCCCTTCCAATCCACCATGTCCTCGACGAACTTTTCCAACACTCCTGCTAGCCACCACGTCGACAACGACGTCGCCGCAGCCAGCACCGCAGGAGCCACGGGAGGCATTGCCATTGAGAACGTCAACACATCAACAACCACCATATTCGTCCCTCCCGCACCTGTCGCCGCCGACGCTACCCAAGAGGACGACTCTCTCGAGGAGGGAGAAATTCGCGAAGATCAGGACAATGATTCCCCAGAGGAAGGCGAAAGTAAGTGGAAGTTATTTCCTTTCCTTTACCCTTCTTTGTCTCCTCTTCGGCCATGTGCCACCGCCGTCATTGCCCTCCCTTATGCCCATTTCCCACCAACTTCTCCCGCTACAGTGTCCCTCCGCCGGGAACAAACCCAAACTCTTGTCTCGGATCGAGAAACCCATCCCCAGCAACATGTCCTGGGAAGGCATTGTTCGTTTCAGGTGTCATCCGATCCACAATTATTTGTTCCATTCGTTTGATTTCATCAACCTGTGGCACGCTTGCAACACCAAGAGGCGCTACAAGGCCAATCAGTCGAACGATGCTTTGGTCAAGGTCGGGTATCCCAACCATGGCGGGTACCACAACGTCCAGACGATTGTAACTCTCACCAATGTTAGCAGCAAGCTTATCGCTGCCCCAAGCGAACAGGCATACCCGGTCCGAGACGGTCCCACCAGAGATATGACGCCAGAGTTCCACGAAATGGACATGGAACTGAAAAACTTGATGGAGAGGATTTTGCCAAACCAGACCATCGCATTCGTCCTTGAGGCGAAAGCATGCCCCAAGGACGTGGTCACCCACCCCTCGCGCGTGCGGTGGGTGATGGTCGACAAGGAAGCCTTTGAGGCTTTGTCCCGTCACACTCATGGCGGCGCATATTCTGCCGCATTTGCTTTCTCAAGCCGGCCAGAATCTTTTTCATCGACCCCATGCGCAGAAGAGGCGTCCCGACCAAAGCCACCAGCAAGAAAGAAGACACCGAGAAACATACCGCATTCCTCGAGAAGCAGAAACAGTTCCGTGACAAGAACAAGGACAAACTCAATGCGCAAAGGCGTGAAAAGAGGGCTTTTTGGATGAGGATGCACCTCTACACTCCCTTTTACTACGCTTTCATAACGCCCGAGATTCCTTCCGAGGGACATTCTACATGGGAGAGCGCCGAGGATGCGGAGCAAGCCATCATGAAGAGCCCGCGAGACGACAATCAATGCGCGAACATCAACAAACGAGGACTTCATGCTCGCAATTTTTACTGATGTGGAACGTCCGCAAGGCCTTCATAACATGACGGAAGAACAACTCGAAGTCTACAATACCGAACGCAAAAAACGCGCCAAAGAGCTGATGGCCGCGTCTTCTAAGCGTCACGAAGACAGAGAACGCGCCCATGATCTCGAGGATCATGCTCAAACTCCGTCAACAGCATGTACAAGCTGCTCCTTCTGAGACGTCTCTCACTACGAAGCTGCGCACCCTTTCTTCGAGAATCCGCTCTGTTCAAGAATTGCGCACAACTTCTCTAGCAGAAAAATGCGTCCTACACGTTGAGGAATTCATTGACGAGATCATCAACCTGCCCGAAACACCGAGGCTAGCTTCGTTACTGTTAGTGCC
>RANZ01000492.1:0-26662 GCA_009805285.1 Neurospora terricola FGSC 1889 | reverse complement strand
ACCAAAATATGCCCTCTAACTGCATCCCCAGGCGTGGTCACAAATCCTTGTCTCCCACCAAAAGCCAGCTCCCCATTCTGCATACACGCTAGTTAGTGCATAAGTTCTGGCGGTCCCCCATAGTGTCTGAATTACATGCAGTTTCAGGGGATTCTACTGTACTACTTTGGGTGCATATGTGGAGGAGGAGGGTTACGTACGTCATGTGTTGGCTAGGTAGGTATTCTACCTACCCTTTATCGGCAGTGTCTTTGCAATTCTGTGGAACTTAGATTAGTGCAAGAGGCTCTACTTCATTTGTGTGAGTGATTTTTCCTGACATCTCCCACTTACTTACTGAGGCTCTCTTCGTCGTTCGGTTGGGAATTCCTGAACACATAATCCAGAAAGGGAGAATTCCAATTCGCTTAGATGAAATGGTGCGAGAAGAAATGCGGGGGAAAAAGCGGAAGGGAAAAAGGAATGGAAAATAAGAAAAGAAAAAAAAAGAAAAAAGAAGAAAAAAATGGGGTATCGTATAACCATGAAGAACTTCCATTGTCTACGGGATCTGGCAGAAGCTGCGGCCTTCAAACAATAGCAGTAGGTAGCATTGACGCAGCTCGAGTGCCTGGGAGTTTGAGTTCACTACATGTAAGAGACGTGAGTATTCTAGAATGGTGAATTTGCCTGAATCTACCTGGTTCTGGCAGATCTCGATAACCAGTTTATCGAGTATCCACGGTAGGTTAAGGGGTTGATAATGATGAATCTACACTTCGCTCTCAAAGTATAAAGACCAGTATCTACTTGCTCCCAGTTGACGATATATCTCACGTAGAGGTACCCCTCACTGTTGTGTCGCTTTAAGGAAACCATCACTATCCTGTGTCACTCAGAAATATTTACTTTTCGGTCACATGTAGGATGTATTTTCACTTTTTTATTATTTGATGGGGACCTTTCCATGGTGTGGTGTGGTTAGAGGCCTGAAGAGTACAGCGAGACACCGGGGAAAATGGAAACGGAAAGTGAGTGACACAGGTTCGACTCAGGATGGCAAACTGGACGTGGAAAAAAAAAAAAGAAAAAAAAGAAAAAAAAACCGAAAAACAATTTGTGTGATGACTGTGTCCAAAACCCTAGAGGTGGTTTCCGGAGGGAAAGAGCCAACGTCGGGCAAGGACCATAATGTGGATGAGGTGCAGGGGCAGTTTAATGCCACGAAAGGTGGTTGTGGAGGAAGTGAAGGTCGTTCAAGGGGAAGGAACAACCAATCTCTCGTGACACCAAGGCAACGTGGCTCGCGCCTTGACGAAATAGATGAGACCTTTGGCTGTACTTTTGGTGGATCAACAGGGCCTCATCCAATCTGATGTTTCGGTTGAGCCTTCGCTGATAGTAGACGGTTGATTTCCAAATTACAATATGTAGGCAAGTCTGTTTTGCGGCTCAGATATTTCAGGCTTGGTTGAACATCACCAGTTCAAGGTATTTTAAGGAGATTGCGATGCGATGGGACTTCTTGTAAGTTTCAGTAGGTGAGACGCATATGGTTTCTTCGGTCCAAGACCAAATTTGGATTCGATAACTAAAATGACTAGGGTGAGCATAAGTTGGGCATCATCCTCATGAAACTGACTGATCGCGGACTGGAGGTTGAAGATAATCACTCCATCATATTTGACTGGTGGACGGTAAGCTAAAAGCAATCAAACGAAGGGAAGTAGAATAGTATGAAGCCTATAGACATAAGCTGGGCCAAAGGATTAAGGGTTGCTAATACCAGCAACAAAAAATAATTCAGAAAGGGGTATCTCCATCATGAAATTCAAAGACCGCCACCCAAACCAACCGTGTCTTCCACCTAGACACTCACTCTTCAACCTTGATATAGCAATCCTCTCCGACCCCTATCTTGTTGCTTTTTCCGAAAATAATATACAAACCCACCCCGAACAAAACCCACCCCCTACTTTCCAAAACGCACCTCCAACCCCACCTCCAACCCCCTCACCTACCACTCCCCCACCCACTTCCCGTGTAGCAGCTTCCCATGTAACAGCCATCCGCCCACCACCCCCTCACTCCCTTCCACCCCGTTGATCACCATCACCATCATTACCATCATCACGTCCAGAACCACCAATAACCTCAATCTCGCTCGCTATATGCGTCTCAACCCTCACCACCCCGAGGGCCCTTAGCGGATGCGGGTGTCCCAACGCCGTCCCGATCTGTTGTTGTTCGGGCGAACTGATTCCGAGTCCCGTCGATCGATCGGAAGCGGAAGCAAAGGAGGATTCACCGACAGCGACGCTGTACGATGGCGGCGGTGAAAGCTGAGGTCCTGAGGTTAAGCGAGAAAAATGGGAGACTGGCGAGTCTTGTGGGTGAGCAGCAGCATGGTCTTTTCCGTTGTTATCCTTCTGGGACGACCATACGCGAGTGTCAACTCCTAGTGTGGTGTGGGTGTGGGTAGAAGCGAAGGGACTCCATGGTGCTGCTGGCGTCAATGAGTTCTTCTTATGTGTCCCATTGCTTGTGCTGTTTTGCGTCTCTGGTTCTTTCTGTTTTTGTTTCTTTCTTGTTGGCCGGTGGCGCTCCTCCTGTGGTGAATATCTTGAGGAGGATGTGGGGGTTGGAAGCGGGGGAAGAGGGCAGGTGGGTGACTGCGAGGACGGCAGGATTGTTGTGGAGGAACCACTGAGCGCGGTGTAGCCTGCAGAGAGCCTGTTGACACTGGCTCGTTTCTGCTTTCCCTCCGTCTTCTTTTCTTGATCCGCGTGCAGGGATGGTATGTAAATGGGTGACAGTGGCATCGGCAGTTTGATCGGGACATGGAAAGCATCCGGTCGGAGATACCATGGGCTGCGTGCTGGAGCAGGAGGGTCGTCTGACAGATCGGGCCAGGCGTTATGGTTGGCTTTTGCTGTGGGTGAGGACTGGGTAGGGTACAGGTCCGGGAATTCTTTTCTGAGCTCATCGTATGGAGAACATGGGACGGTATGGGAGCATTCACCCGTTGTCTGTGCAGGTGTTGATCGGTTCGTGAGAGGTATGTTCTCAGTAATAGGGAGGATAGAGAAATCGTTTCCGCTCTGGCTGTTCATTCAATTGTGCGTTAGCATCCAGATAGTCCAATGTGATGGTTATGTTGGGAAGCTTGCGAGTCTCATACCTTGTGACTGTACCCCTTTTGCTGTTCTTCGTCATGGATGACCACCACGATTTCGAACTTGTTTGCGTGCTAAGCTCAGATGGTGGCTCAGAGTCATCGGGGTCATATTCTTGATACAGCTTGGGCCAAATCTTTCCAAAGCCGAGGAAAACGAGAACCAAACGGTACTGGTTATATGCCTCAACTGTTGTGCCGAAGGTGATGAAAATGGCCGCCGAGCTCACCACTGGAACGTAATTGGTAAGGACCGCGGTAACTTGCATTCTTTCCGTCGTTGTGAACGAGACAAAGTTGATGTTGGCGTGAATGCGATGGAGGTCGAACGGCAGCGACCACGGCCAACCCAGAATGAGGTTGAAGACGAAGAAGACGCAAACAATCGGCACAACTAACACGAGAATAGAGAGAGTGAGAAAGTAGAGCTTTCTCCTCAGGCGTTTTTGTCTCGCGGTTCGTATACTATCATCACTTGGTATGACTTCGCGAGTGAGTTTCTCCAGCTGTCGGTACTTGTAAAAACAAACTCCTGCGTATATTGTAAGCGATTACGAAACATACCATGTACTTGGCTTTGTATCTTACCTGCCAAGCCTGCCGCACCAAGCGTGAAGACTGGCGATGGGAGAATGAAGAAAACGAAGAAGACGCCATTGGGGTCGAAGATGGCATTGCAACCGGCAAGGGTTGAGATGTCGTACCGTTGAGTAATGACAAAGTAAGTGAGCAAGACCTGTAGGACCGGATTGCCGAAGATGATCAGGGCCGAGATTCGGTCTTTGCGTTTCTTTTCCTTGGGACTGAGGCTGGTGACTCGCGGGTTACCGATCTTGTTGGCAAGACCGAGCATGATGTCGAAGAGAGTGGTGTGAAAGATGGTTTCAACCGCGAAGAAGACGTAAGTATGGAAATCGCACCACCCATAGCCAGCATACCACTTCTTRACATTGTTGTCTCGCCATATGAGCGAGTTGACGACGTAAAAGAAGTTGAGTGTGACTGTTGACATGCAATGTACCGTGGCCCCAAATTCGCCGTTGATCCATAATAGCTTCGCAGGAACGAGAGGAATAAGAATTCCGAGGATTCCTAGAAAGACTCTGAAGAAGAGGTTGACTTGGAGACCAATATCGGTGTAAGGAGCGGGAGGGCCAAGTCGTTCTTCGGGTGTGGTGGTGTAGGAGGTGGTACTGTTGGCGACACTTGCCCAGGAATCTGTGTTGTTCATTTTGAGATCTCCTCCCCATAGACCCGTGATGGATGTTTGTGTATTTGTCGATGCACGAGTGATACAGAAACTTATGAAGTCCGGGCAGTGATTGCGTAACGGGACAGCAGACGAGGGCTGGCATCAAAGGGGCGACGACAAAGGCGAGGATGGCGACGATATCAGCGTTGAAAACAAAGTCAGGCCAGGGGCTACAGTGAGAGAAGGAAGTTCAAGAGAGGCACGACGCCGACGATGGCGAAGATGTAGTCGGGTCGTGGCATGATTTATTGGTCTATTCAGCGATGGCAGCGTATAGAGAAGATTTTGTGAATGGTAAAAGATGGGATGTCTCAATCGGTCTGGTGGAGCGAACCCAAAAGCAATAAAGTTTGGTATAAGTGATGAATGAGTCTGCCATCCGATGTCTACTATACAGTAGTGTATTCAAATTGAGCATCCTTATTGAGGCTCTATTCAAACCCAAAAAGGGTTTAGTGCGGTCCTCAACCAAAGATGGGAAGAAAGAACGTGTAAGTTGTCGCAGACTCATTTTCCTGAATGCAAACTTAGCATCGCAGTTCTTGGAAAATGGAGTGTAGTTGCCATTTGTCAATTGGCATAGTAGAAGCGGCCGAATCGATCTTCTTGGTGTAACTTCTTCCAGTGCCGTTGAGTGTAACCCGAGATCCTCAGCATGGTGGTGGTACAAACCACGTGCTCTGTCGACCGAGAGCACGCTCGGGATTTGGCTGTTCACGCCTGGTCCCGGAAAGCTGGGTGGCTTCCGGTGGGTAACCGATTGCCTGTTGCCGGTCTTTCAACTAGTTGCCATCGTCCTTGGAGGGTTGGAGATCAAGTTGCCGTAGATTGTGATATGTCAACCACCAAGGGAGGCAAAGATAGTAGCTTGGTGATGAGTGATATCAACAACAACAAGGCCTGATGAGGCAGTCGGTCGAGTTGGATCCAATTTCGGAAATCGACATGAGACTTCCGAAGGATCATGGACGTCTTAGAGCTCACGCTAGAAGAAGAAATTCCCATCATTTGATGGCCATGGTTGGTGTGATGAAGAAATGGAAGATGAGAAAAGAGAAATCGCACTTTGCGGGAAGTATGTAGGTGGTTAAGTTGAAGCTACGGTGTTGGCTGCAGTGCAAATAAGTGTTAGTGTAGGCAAGAGGCTTATTTGACGCCCTGGTGTGCATATAGGCAACCACTAACAGATCAGGTACCGGGAGCAGCGCCGACCCCAACCTAACTGAATGGAAGTCTTATCTTATCGGCCCCCCCCCCCCCCCCCCATGCATCGCGCGACAGAGTGCATGGAGAAATCAGAGATGGAATTGGGGACCCGGACGCGACGAATTGAAACGTCTGGAAGCTACCTCTACCTGGCTCGGAACCCCTCTGGAGAAGCTAAAGTCTAAACATCCAAATTCGATCCTCCAAGTCGGCTCCAACAGCTTCAACACCACCCATCCAACCAGCCCAACCAGTCAAACCATCAACATGTCCGCCTTCCTCCGCACCGTCACTGGCGCCGCCGCCCGCCCGGCCATCCGCTCTTTCAGCTCTACCTCCGCCCGCGGCGTGGCTCGCGTCCAGATCATCGGCAACCTCGCCGACACCCCCGAGGTCCGCGCTACCAGCACCGGCCGTGAGATGATCAAGTATGCTGTCGCCAGCAACTCGGGTCCCCGCTCCGACCGCCTTGTCAGCTGGTTCAACATCACCAGCTTCGTCGATGGCAAGGCACGCGACTTCCTGCTGAACCTCCCCAAGGGGTGCGTAACTCTGGCCTCCAGTGGTGTACTAGTTACAGCCATTGAACGATAAAACTGACTGCTAGCACCAGAACCACCGTCTTCGTCGAGGGCGAGCTTTCCCTGAGGAACTGGAGCGATGAGGAGGGCCGCAGTAGGCAATCCGTCAACATTCTTCACCGTACGTTACATCACCACCAATGCGCCGTTCCATTTCACATCTGCGCAATGCTAACCAACAACAACTATAGGCAGCATCGAGGTCCTCCGCCGTCCCTACACCGGCCCCCGCGAGACCACCGAGACTGAGGCCGAGACCGAGGGCGAGACCCAGGAGCAGCAGTAAAGTTGAACTGAACTTGGCATATGACCAGTTGCCAGTTGCTGCTCGCTGCTGGTGTTGATACTGTTGCTGTTGGGGTTCACGAATGGGCTCTATGGAGTCCGGTCGTTGTACGATGGGCCATGTACGCCAAATATGACTGTCGATTACGAATTACGAACTTTGGGTTCCAGTAGGACGCTGTGCGTAGCGTCGAGAAGCGGACCTCTTTCTTTTATACCCATGTACCATCATCTACATCTACCTCTCTGCTAGAATTTGCAATCCTTTCGTGTATCGGATATCAAACAGTGATACTGTGATACCTACCATGGTCGAGTATTCACGTGATAAGGACACCGATGCGTTTGTTTGGTCTCGATCGGAGACGTGGGGTTCCTTATGCCTAGCTTCAGGGCAGCAGCAGTCAAACAGCTGTGTGAAGATGAACGCTACTAGACGAACCCCACGGCGTGGTATCGGAGGTAAATCCTGGTCCACTTTTTTTTCTTGTCAGTGCCGCCGCGGCAGTGTCGCATGCGATCGCACAGTCGCACATTGTTTTACCCATGTTCATTGTCTTTCGTCCTTTCGCCTCCATCGCTTCCATGCGATCCGCGCAACCTCAACCATGTCGAAACTCCTGATCTCTAGGAGCCTTGGCCGGCCCCTTCGACGGCCGGTCTACCCGTTCTGGAGCACCGGCATCATCAAGACGAGGACCTTTGCGACGGTCGAATCCGATGCGAGGTGAGCACTTGACCACCCATTCGACAACAGACCCAGCGCCATCCAGTCCGAAGCCAAAGGAAAATACAATGTCTAACCAGTTCTTCCGATACTGTCCAGGCCCTTTGATGTCGTCGTTATTGGCGGAGGCCACGCTGGATCTGAGGCGTGCGCTGCAGCTGCCCGCGCTGGCGCGAGGACGGCGTTAGTGACACCCAGCGTCGAGAACCTCGGTGTCTGTTCCTGCAACCCTAGTTTCGGCGGTATCGGCAAAGGAATCATGATCCGCGAGATTGATGCTCTCGATGGCCTCGCCGGCCGTATCATCGACAAGGCCGGTGTTCAGTTCAGAGTCCTCAACCGGAAGAAGGGTCCCGCCGTTTGGGGTCCTCGCGCCCAGATCGACCGAGCGCTATACAAGAAGCACATGCGCGCAGAGCTCGAATCATACCCCAACCTCTCCCTGGTCTACAACAGTGTATCCGACATTGTCGTTTCCGAAAACGATGATCCTTCCAACGGAGCGAGAACCAAGATTACTGGTGTCAGGTTGGAGTCGGGCGAGGTCTTGCCCACAAGTCAAGTCATCATCACCACAGGCACATTCCTCGGCGGCGAGATTCACATCGGTATGGAAGCCTATCCCTCGGGCCGCATGGGTGAGAGGGCAACTTTCGGTCTCAGCAAGTCGCTTAGGGAGGCCGGGTTCAAGCTCGGGCGGTTGAAGACAGGAACGCCGCCACGGTTAGACAAGAAGAGCATCAACTTCGACATTCTTGAGAAGCAGTACGGCGACGAGCCACCGAACCCGTTCAGCTACCTGAACGACGCTGTCGCTGTCAAGGACCAACTTCACTGCTGGGCCACCTATACCAATCACGCGACACACGAGATTGTGCGCGCAAATCTCGATAAGACGATTCATATCCGCGAGACGGTCAAGGGACCTCGGTATTGCCCCTCGCTCGAGGCCAAGATCATCCGTTTCAGTGACAAGGAGCGCCATCTTGTGTGGTTGGAGCCCGAAGGTTTCGACAACGACATCATTTACCCGAACGGCCTGAGTATGACTGTGCCCGCCGAGGCCCAGCTGGCACTGCTTCGCACTATTCCTGGTCTCGAGGATGTCATCATGACCCAACCGGGTTATGGTGTCGAGTACGATTATGTCGACCCCCGCAGCCTGAAGCGCACCCTGGAGACCAAGGCCATCCGCGGTCTGTGGCTCGCCGGACAGATCAACGGCACCACCGGCTACGAAGAAGCGGCAGGCCAGGGTATTGTAGCCGGCATCAACGCCGGTCGCGCCGCTATAGGTCTCGAACCCGTCACCCTTTCGCGCGCCGACGGTTACATCGGCGTCATGATCGACGATCTCATCACCAAGGGCGTCTCGGAGCCCTACCGCATGTTCACCTCGCGCAGCGAGTTCCGCATGACCACGCGGTCCGACAACGCCGACTCGCGTCTCACCGCCCTTGGCCGCAGCTGGGGCGTCGTCGGCGACCGGCGCTGGAGCCATTTCCAGGACCAGAACGGCCAGATGGCCGAGCTGCGCCGCATCCTCAGCGAGACCATCTTGTCCCCGCAAGCCTGGCAGAATGCCGGCTTCGATGTGAAGGCTGACTCCCGCAGGCGCAGCGCCCTGGAGATTCTCTGCTTCAAGGGCGCGTCGATCGAGAAGCTCCACGAGTCGGGCGTCGTGCCCAAGCTGATGGACTTCTCGGAGCGCGTGCGCGAGCGTACCTTCATCGAGGGACTTTATGCGCCCCAGATCGAAAAGCACGAGTTGGAGCGTGCTAGGTTCGAGCGCGAGGAGGACCTGAGGCTGCCGCTTGATCTGGATTATGACCAGATCACGAGCCTCTCCCTGGCTGAGAAGGGTGTGCTTAAGGCGACCAGGCCCGAGAGTCTGGCGCAGGCGAGGAGGATAGAAGGGATCACTCCCGCCGGATGCATGCGGTTGCTCGCGTACGTGAAGAGGAGGAATGGGGAGCTTAAGAACGCTAGCAGGTTGGGAGGTCTCAAGGAGATTGCATCCGAGCTGAGCAGTGAGGCGCCCGAAGCAGACCTTGACGCTGTTGGTGAGGCGTTGACTGCTGCTGATGGTGATATGGAGACTGTGGACGCCAAGGCGAGGGCTGCTGATCTCTGATCTCTGATCTTGTCAGTCGAGGTGATGGAATATTTCACGAAGGTAGTGGAAAGGGTGTCTGGTGTAACGATAGCATTTGAAGAAAAGCGTAGCATATACTGGGCTGGGAAGGTTGGGTTGGTTTTTGGAGTAGAGCTTGTCAATATGTATAATACCTGGTCTATATAGAACATTAAACCACATCGATTGTATGGAAAATGTTTCAGGTTGAGAGCCGTTCGATTTGATGACAGTCTGTAACAACAAATCAGGACGGAGCAGGGTCCTGTGAGACCCATCAACATAACCGGATGCTCAAGTTCCGGGGCTCCGGACTGAGGCCGGCGTCAGCCCCACTTTATCGGCCGGGCGGGGCCGATGGTAGAGGACCCACCAAATTCCGAAACAAAGCTGATGCACTAAAATGCGAGGGTGCACCGTGCTCCCGATTGCCGGCAAAGCTACTGCGAGGTACAAGGCCCGGCGCACTCCATCCACACCCCACCAACGAACGTCCTCGCCGACGGATGAGTGCGGATGGTCATCCCAGTTATCTTGTACCTATCCGTCATAAAGGCAGGGCGTAAGTAAACAGACCGTCTTGTCGTGGGTATCTTGGAAACATCGCGCGTGCCTCAGTTTTGTTGTTATTCTTCTTTTGTACATCTTGCCCGACTTGCGCACCTCGACAGGGAAAAAGGAGCATTGCGACAGCTAGCAAAGTCCCGGTCCTACTGAATCCGGTATTCTTCTCGAAATCGTACGGCCGACCGACGAATGATCGACGGGGCGAGAATGCAGTGACGAAAGGGACATCTCCATACGACCTTCACCACATTCATTCAGTTCTTGCACATCCACACCACTCACTCATTCAACATGTTGCGACTCAATGCCTCGTCCTTGCTAGGCCTGCGCACCGCTTCTTCCGGCTCTCTTTCCCAGTCGACGACGTCGAGGCTGTTTGTTCAGCAGCATCGCATCCAAGATGTTGGCTTGAAAACACCCATCGTTCTCTTGCAGTCACATTCACTATGGCAATCATGTTCAACCCGAGGACGCATGATGAACAGACTGTCTGTTGCGCCTGTGCATGCTAGGCATTTTACAGTGTCCAAGTTGTGGAGGAGTCAGGAAGATAAGAATGGGTATGTCATGACATGAAGACATGAGTTGAGTTGGCCAAGATGTTGATTCTGTCCTGGCTCATTTCATCATACACTTCACTTACATCAACCTCCATCTCACTCGCTTTGCGCCCGCGCCAATATTCATCTTTCTTACCTCACATCACAAACACCCCCAACCGACGCTTCACTAACCCACTTACTTCCTTCAAAGAACCAAACCACCTTCCCGCCTCGCCAAAACCACAGCAGCTCTCAAAGCCGCCCTCCCCGGCCAAACCTCCGCCACCAAGCGCGAGAACATCCACACCATACCCAACTGGCTGACCTTCTCCCGCCTCGTCGCCGCCCCCTTCATCGGCTACTGCATCCTGCACGACCACCACGCCTGGGCGCTGGGTCTCTTCGCCTACGCGGGCGTGACCGACCTTTTGGACGGCTGGATCGCGCGGCGGTGGAACCAGGGCACCGTGGTAGGAACCGTCATCGACCCCATGGCCGACAAGACGCTCATGACGGTGCTTACCGTGACGCTTGCCACGAAAGGGCTCTTGCCCGTCTGGCTGGCCGTCATCATTTTGGGGAGGGACGTGGCCCTGGCTATTTCGGCCCTGTATTTCCGCTGGATCTCGCTGCCGCCGCCCAAGACGATGGCGAGGTATTGGGACTTTTCGCTGCCTAGTGCGGAGGTCAGGCCGACGGCGATTAGCAAGTATAATACTGCGTTGCAGTTGGGGTTGATGGGGTTGACGACTGTGGCGCCGGTTGTGCCGGCGTTGGATTTGGCGTGGAGTTTGATGGTGATGCAGTAAGTTCTCTCCTGATTCCTGATGATGGAGGGGTGATGTTGTGGTTGGTACTTGGTAGGAGATGAGATGAAGATACTGACAAAGTCTGTGGCGAAAAAAAGGTATGGCGTTGCTGTCACGACCATCTGGAGCGGTGCTAGCTATGTGTATAGCAAGGATGCTGTTAAGATTCTCACACAACCTACTACCCCCAAGGCTGCCGAGAAGGAGGAGCGTAACACTGAGGTGGTCGATGAGGCGGAGGCGAAGAAGGTGAAGGATGAGACGACCACCAAGCAGTAGTGGTCAACTCAAGGTAGTGGTAGGAGTCTGATGGTTGTGGTGTTCTCTTCCAGAACACTGCAAAGTACGCACACTGGGGTTGGCGCCTTGTAGAAGAATACATTAACTTTCATGGGCGTGCTCAAAAGTTAAGCCGGCGTTGACCTTGCGCATCACAAAGATACAACACAGCCATGGAATATTTTTTTGTCTGCCACCTTTGGTCAGGTACTC
This sequence comes from Neurospora terricola FGSC 1889, assembly GCA_009805285.1. Classification (NCBI taxonomy): domain Eukaryota; kingdom Fungi; phylum Ascomycota; class Sordariomycetes; order Sordariales; family Sordariaceae; genus Neurospora; species Neurospora terricola. The sequence goes on along the minus strand of RANZ01000492.1, from coordinate 14,913 downwards.
CGGGTGTTTTGGACACCGACCTTTTGTGTTTTCTTCGGCGTGAAGGCCTGATCTACCATGATTATACTACATACAACACAGTCTAGGTAGTCGTCATTTCTTGTGGTCAGTTCTGTTTATTCTCCTACTTAGAGGTTATTAACCCCCAGTGAGGAAAATGTTCAAGTATACTAGGTAGTAGGCACATAAGTTAAAAAGCAAAAAGAAAGAAGCCAAAAAAAAAAAAAAAAAAGAGAGGAAGAAGAAAATATGACAGGCGATACATACAACCGCCTAAGACTCCACGGGCAACACGCGACGGGCAGGATATTCCAAACATAACCAACGTTCAACCCACAAGTTTGGCTGCATACTCGATAATCGGTACTGGGAACGAACGGTCTCAAGGGGGGAATTGAACCCACGTCCTGCAGGGAAGCAACGTGCGTCAACGACCACTCGGCTATGAGTCCCCGAAGTTTACTAAGGGGTGTATCGCCTTGTTGGGAAAGTTACGGCGCTGACCTTGGCTATATACCGCTGCCTAGGGTAGAGGTACATGTAGAGGTAAAGGAAGGTGCCCGTAGGCCGGGGAGATGGGATGCAGGTGATAGTGCCTGCCGGGTCTGGATTGCTTTTGTTGTGCCGTGCGGGTGACGGAGCCGAGGGCAACAGTACGTGGAACTGGAAGGTGCGAGGCAGTACGTACATACACGAACTCGACTGATTTTCTCGCAACTTGCACCGCAAGCTGCCTTTTTCTATTCCTCTGATGTCTTCATCAAATAAACAAAGGTAACGAATGGATGGCCTACGCTTGAATAGTAGTGTAGGCTTACAAAAAGAGAGAGAAATAGAAAGGAGTGTGTCTTTGGGTTGCTTGTGTGCCTCCGCTCCTGTCCGTGCATGGCATGATAGCTTCAACTCGAGGTAATGACTGGTTGGCATATAGGATGTGATACGCCTGAGAAAAAGGAAAGAGACTGAAAAGAAAGAACGACAAAAAGTGAGTGGCCCATGAAGTGAAACCATTAGGGAGAGGATGAACATGAGGTTCTGGTCCTGATGTCATCTCTTCGTACCTAGACCGCAGCTTGTCCGCCGATGGTGGGAGGAGTGCTCGTAGATCCCTCTCCAACGCCTCGGGATCGTCTTTGAGACCTAGACTCTCCCCGAGAGCTTCCTGATAGAAATTACTATGCATCTCCTTCACCACGGCGTCCGCTGTGCGTTTTTCGACTTCTTCTAGTTCCTCTTTTGTCATTGCCTGACCTTTGATGAGGTTTTCGAAGCGCTCACAATCCAGAAGTCGGCACGCAACTGTGAAAATTCTCTTCACCGCCTCCACTCGGGCTTCTTCTAACGTAGTGGTAGTGGTCGTCTTCTTGGTGGGCGGGTCATAATCCTAGCAAGAAGCCCGCATTAGATTCGACATGGCTCCCCATCATAAACTCAGAGGACAAGAGGCAGGTACGTACACTTATCAACACCTTCACATCTGGCTTAAGGGACGCAGAGGAGTTAGTGAGTTTACCAGTCCAACGTTTCACTAAAGTAAAGTAGGTCAGCCTTTGTTAGCCGCTACCTAATTCGTAATTTCTGTTGAGGGCATTCTTACGCGCGTCAACAGCATTGCAAAGCTGGATGGCCGTCTCAGTGAGATACACATAACTAAATGGTCCATTGCCCTTCCATTGCCCTTCTTTCTGGAGAAAACCATCATTGGTGTTGACCGTGGAGTACCAAGTGTCCCACTTGAGCTTGCACTCAGCCATCTTTGCCGCCAAAGTATCCCATGTGTTGGAGTTGGAATTCGCCTTTAGAGTCTCAAGGGATCGATTGATAATAGCAAAAAAATCCAAGCTCGGGAGCGAGGCTAGGATCAGGATCGATGGTATCAATGGCGTCCCTTAGAACTCCATACCTGTGCTGTGACATATTGACTGCTCTCGTGAGTTCGTCGCAAATGCTTGTGTGCGTCAAAGATGAAGAAGAATTGATGATCTGAAAGAGGTCGCAAAATGCCTGATGGAGTGATGATACCGAGTGAGCAAAAAATAATGCTCTGCAAGTGGGCTCAGCGCCTCTTATGCTTCCACATTCGTCCAGATCTTCGCAGCTCACAAGACATGTAGACAAACGGCAACATGCGCCTCAGATAATCCACTTGGACATAACCGCCATCACTAGTCATTCTTCCGTCCGTTTTGCCAACTCTTAAATTGTGAGCGCTTCTGTGGAATCATCCAACGTCCAACGTCCCGTGAGGGAAATAGGCACGGCCTTTGAATGAACTGCAGCCAACTGCACCTGAAAACTTCCAACGAACGGTTAGTGTTTTTACACTTGTGAACTTGTGACGAGGAGAACGCAAGGCAGATGCGAAAAAATGATGCGGGGTAAATTTTTTTTTTCTTTAAAAAAGGAGAAAAAAAAACATCAAAGTTCCCTAACTAAAACGGTACGCAGTCTAAGGAGGAAGTCATTTGGTGACGACATGGCTGGCACTTGCCAAGACGAGCGGCTCAAGCTCCAGGGGAGGACAAACGAGGGAAGCCACCTTCAAAAGATTACCAACACAACATGCTCAAAGGCAAAGCAAGCAGACAGTACGAGCAATTGAGCAGACATACCTAGCCTAGCTAGCTACCTACCGTCTGTGTACACGTACCTAGACCTACCTCTCATGATACTTACCTTTCCGAGCTGTAGGTATGTCCCTTGGTCCTTACGACACCTACCTATGTACGCCACCTTCGTCAGACACGGGCTGGGCTTGTTCTTTCGACGCGAAGTGCCTCATGAGCACATCAAAAATATCAGTCGCGCCGGTACGGCCAGCCCAATGAAGCGGCGTCAGTTCATAGTCATCGTACGCCTGCATACGACGATCCTCGGCGCGGCTGGCCAGCTGGGGAATAACCTCAGCCATCCGATGACCCCAGGCACCGTACAGAAACGATGTAAAGATCGGCGAGCAGTACCGAAGCACAGTCGCTTCGGCGTCGGCGGGCGTGCCTCTTTCAACCAGCTCCTCTGCGAATGCTCCTACTCCACTCCTCTCTTCTTCAGTAGCGTCAACGGCCCGGACGGTGGCGAGAGCATGCAACGGAGTCCACCCTTCGTCCGTCACCACCTGGGCGCTGGCACCACGCTCGAGCAAGAGGCGGGCCACCGCAATCCGGGCAGCGGTCTGTCCTTTGTAGTGGTCTTTGGCTGGCGTCAGGACGCAGAGCAAGGGTGTCCACTTGTTGGCGTTGGCTTGGTCGGCATCCAGACCTTGGTCAAGCAGATAGTCAATGGTGTCTCCGTTTCCGGCGGCGGCAGCGTAGTGTAACAATGACTCCTCGAACTGATTGAGCAGGCGCATGGCGCTGGAGGCATTGGCGCAGCGTTCGAGGCATAAGCGGAACACGTCGGGTGTACCGGTGCCCGCAAGCAGGTGAAGAGGCGTGACTCCTTCATTGTCAGGGGCCTCAGGGGATGCACCATGGTGGAAAAGAATATGGAGGACCTCCAGGTTGTCCTCTTTGCTAACTGACGCCCGCTGCTGTCCACCTCGGAGGTGTTTGTTGAAGTTTGCGGCGACCTTGTGAAGGACGGTTTGGCCATAGCCGTCCTTTGCGTTGGGGTCTGCCCCCCTTTCGAGTAATAACCTTAAAAGTTCGAACCGCCTGAAGGATTCGTGAATGGGCAAGCCTCGCCAGTCATTGCAGGTCCGATTAGGGTCCGCGCCGGCATCGAGGAGTCGACGGACAAGGCGGATCTGGCCGTCCTCGGATAGCGGTACTCCATCACGCCTTTGCACGGGTATCCCATCCATGTGGTCGCGGTTGCTGATGGCGAGTGCGCTCTCCAGGGCACACTGGATGATATCAGCTTGGTAGTGAAACTTGGCTAGCAACAAGACAACCACGTCGTCGTGCCACAAGGCAGCCGCTTGAAAGAGGCTTAGATGCCTCTCAAGAGTGGACCAGCCGTCGTAGAGGTCGAGGAAGTCGGCGACCAGATCTGCGTGTCCGTTGTAAGCGGCGACGACGAGGCAGCTCGGCATGGCGTCGGATGGTTGTCTTCGGCTGGGGTGGTGGAAGCGGCCTTGGGGACCAACCACGTTCCAGAGGAGGCGAGCAATGTCACGCTGGCCATACTCGGCGGCAACTTGGAGAGGGGAGTAGCCTGGATCGCAGGCTTGGTGAAGAGTCGGGTCGACACCGGCGCCAAGCATCATCCGCACAGCGGCTTCATGTCCACGGCGGACGGCCTGGCAAAGGACATCCGTCATTGCGCCCTGCAGATTGGAGATACCCATGTCGGCGTCGAGATCCAACTCGGCCTCGTTCCTCAAGATTTGCAACATGGCCTCGACAGACTCCAAGTCACCGTGCTTTGAGTAGTGGCGGGATGCGTCGAAAAAGGAAACCATGATGGGAGTGTGACTGGATGTTGCTAAAGTGATGTACGAGGCTTGCATAGATGGAAAAGAAGCGAGGGAGGGGGAAGGGAGTTGGACCGTGGCTTACACCTGGCCCTTATATATCCGAAGCCGGAAACCCGGGCCGTAGCTAACAGAAACCCCGCCAAACTTGCACGAAATCAGATAGCTTCCTGAAGGTCCCTCATGCAACCGCTGCATATGCGATACGACCCACTGTAGTATGTACAGGGGCAGTAACCAAGTAATGCCCCACTCTTAACTACGTTCCTTCCTCTCCAGTTCTGCCCGCCCACTGCCTGATTTTCTGCCTTCTCCTTCCACTTTCCATGTCCTTGCTCCTTCCATTTCTCTCACAACGTCCAATATCCGCTACCGTTGAGCCCTCAGCCTGGGAAAATGCATTGCGCGCCTTCACATGATCTCGCCCCCTCTACTAGACTCCTTCAATCAGTCACCACCTTGCCCAGCGGATGAACCCTCCTGGTAGTCGTTTCGGCACCCAGGCTTTCACCCTCCTTTGATGCCTTTGCGTGATAAGTTTTTTCCATTCATTGTCAAATGTTGACTCCATATGGACATGGCTTGTTTTCTTTGCCAGTTGGGTATCGATCCTCCTACCACTTGAGCAATGTACCTGCGCCGTGCCTAGACAACAACAATCTCAAGACAGACGCATGCATACACGCATACCTAGAGGTACCTACCTACGATTACAGTCACCCATACGCGGACATGGCACGTCGTGTCAATGAAGCTGCGGATTTCTACTTGTCCACGACAGTCTCTGCCCGCTATTTCATCAGAGAACTAGGCCATTAAACAACGCAGCCAAGGCAAGTAGAGGCACACAAAGAAGAGGTAGTCGTCGTATCATCAACTAACGACCAACGCAGACATAGTAATCCAGCCAGAGGGTTTGGCAGCTGCTTCCCACAGCCGGATTCCAGCTGTAAAAGTTGGCCAGCGAGATGCCATACCGCGTTGCGATGGTGCCACACTGATCTCCCGAGGCAACTGTTCACACATTCTCCTGGTTAGCACCACCGTCAAGCAACATGTACACAGAAACAAAGCGACAAACTCACCCTTGTGGAACTTTTTGCAGCCACTGACCATTCCGGGCTGGATCGGAGTCGGCGTCGCAACACCCCCTGCAGTCGTGGTAGTCGTCTTTATGGTGGTGGTGGTCGTCGTTGCTGTCTTGGGCGGCACAAACCCAATCGTCCGCACACACACATACGTATCGAGCCACAGCGACTCGCAGTTGGTCCCCACGGCTGGGTTCCAGCTATAAAAGTTGGCCAGCGTGATGCCGTACGTCGACGCGATGGTGCCACATTGATCTCCAGACTTGACTAGATGGAAGCGGTCGCAGTTGCCCACCATGCCCGCCTGCGTCGGCGTCGGAGTCGTAATTCCGTTCCCGCTGCTCGTCGTCGTGGCCGCCTTCGTTGTCGTCGTCAAGGTGGTGCCCGATCCGACGACACCAACACAGAGATATGTGTTCGCCCAGAGCCCTGTGCATTGGGAGCCGATGGCGGGATTCCAGGCTACCAACTGCGTGAGCGAGACGCCGTAGGTGGACCCAATCGTGGTGCAACCCTGGCCTGGTTGAACAAAATGGAATTTGTTACAGTTGCCCACCATGCCCTCCTGGATAGGCGTAGGCGTGGAGATGCCGTTGCCAGTTGTGGGAGAAGCTGTGGCAGATACTGTGGTGGTGCCGACCAGCGTGGACGACGACGTGGACGGCTCTGGCCCGTCATCCTGGCCAAAATTGTTCTCGATGCAGTACGAGTTGCCCACAGTGAGCTTGCAAGCAGTTGTGATGGACGGATTCTAATTTTTACCGCACCAAAGAGTCAGTCATAACCTGCTACAGGCGGAATCGCACCGTTCAAACGGTCCGAGTTTCCGTCGAACATTTCCAGCGGCATGAACTCACCCATCTCGCGAACTGCTCGCTCGTGATCCCGTAGAGGGAAGCAATACTCGCGCACGAGTCGCTGCTCTCTGCCACGTGCCACCACGTACACGTCTTGATCGTGTTGGGATCGGCTGTCGTGTCGGGAGGGACAGTGAACTGCGACCACACTCCGTGGGCGAGGAAGAGGGCACCGAAGAAGAGCTGGAACGACTTCATGATGAACGGGAAAGAGGGTCAAGAAAGCGGCTGATCTGCTAAAGGCAACCAACGTGGCACGAATGCTGGCAGAACACTTTATAGATGCAGTGTCCTGCCAGGCGCTCTACTCGATTTGGTACCGGCTCTCCGTATTCCCCGACTGAGTTTGGATGCCCGCCTCATTCGACTTTCAACAGCCAAGCTACTTTTCCCCCAACATTGGAAATTCACATCAATACTTCCCATCTTGACACTACCTGGTACAAGTCATCAGTCAGCCACCGACTCATCTCGGACTAGAGCTACACCTGGTGCAAATAGGCATGGTGAGCACAAAGGTTGGGAATCCTCATCTTGCGATGGCAGGATCTTTGCGTATACGGCCACCATCACATATCTCTGGATGGAACGTGGCGCGGCTCGCATTCTTGTAGTGATGCAAGCGTTCGGGGTACAGTTAAATGGCTGCAGAATCCTACTACTACAACAAGGTAACATTATTGACCTTGGAAGGCATCGATACCATGGGTCGCGACTCCTCACGCGGTTCAAGGGCCTGCAGTCTGTAAGGAACCAGGCTGAATCATCCGGCAATTGCCTTGCCAGATGGTGTTTCCGACTGCAACGCTGGCATGGACTGACGGATAGGGCATGCCAGAGAGAACACCAACGGAGTCACTCCTTGGAAATCGGCGTGTCTAGGATATCCTCCTTCCTATTCCTGCTCGGAGTATCGAGTGCAACTCCCTGGACAGTCAGGTGCTAGTAACAATGGGGTGTGCAGACCATAGTAGTAACAACACTCTTCGATGCACATCCGATTTTTACTGGCACCTGACAGTCAGCCTCAGGTTGGAGGTGGCAACACCGCTCTTCTCGCTAAACGAAAGAAATGAGTCAAGATCAGTCGGACGAGGGGTTTCAGTTATACGAAGTGAATCTCCGACAGACGCGGGAGTTCATTGTTGCCGAGGCGATCTTGACTTCGAATCCTCGATGTCGAGTCTCCGCTCATCGGATGCGGCAACTGTGCCTGACCAGTAACTCACACAGCTTCTTCACACTTGCACTCGCGTCGTGGTCAATCCGAGCAAAACAGTTACATTGTGCGTGCAACATAGGGGCTCATAGGAACCATTTCACCTGTACGGGGCGATGAGCAGCTTGTGGAACAAGCAGAAACCGTCGGCGCCTGTGAATTAGGATCCGACGGCCCAGATAAATTTGGGGTTTGTCTAACAACGATCGGCTGGGGGTTTAATGACCATACAGTTATGAGCACGAGTCATAAGCACAACCTGAAGGTCTTCAAGGTCTAGCGTTAGCTGTTGAGCTTGAAGAAGCGCCCAATGTTGTGGAAGTAGAAGCCGGCATCGTGTCAAACCCCCTAACGGGATGTAGACAATACCACGACCCAACACGCAACCGCTTAGAACAGTTCACCGGTTCCCGCAACGATGGATTAGCTAGCAACCAAAGGCTAATAGGCACGGCGGTCCCGACAATCAGCGAAGAGCAGGTGGAATCACTCTGCGCCTGCACCCAAGCTCCACACAGCGTCGTTGTCCCCTGCGCAATGGTGCCTCCGGTGGGCGCAGGAACGGGGAAGTCGGCATACCCGTCGCCCGAGCCACCTGGTCCGCCAATGTTACCGTTGCCGGTACCGCTGCCGTTGCCAGGCTCCGTACCCGGATTTGAGGGGAGTCCGCCTGGAGCACTGATGCAGATCACGTTGCCCCAGTAGCAAGGGCTGCTCGACGGGGACCAGATGTTGCTGCACCGATCGTCCAGCCCCGCGTTCCAGGCCACGAGATCCTGCCACGAAGAGGCGGCACTGCCTTCGGCCCGGATGGCGATGGTCACACAGTCATCGGCTTCCTTGACTGTGTATGTGGTCTCGCACCTGTCTGGCAGACAGAGCTGCAAGCCAACGTCAGGGGCACTGCAGTTCAAGAGCTCGGGATTGATGTAGTAGAGGGTGGATGAGGACACGGCATTTGTGAGTGCAATGCTGTTGCACGTGTCGCCGTTCTTCACCATGTACTTGTTCCCCGAGACACAGGTGTCCGGTGTGGTTCCGTTTGGCTGGATTGCGGGAGGTAGAGGACTCGTACTGCCGCCTGTCCCTGCTCCGCAACGCTTGTTGATATACTCGAGCCTCTCAGCATGTAGCTCATCGTAGGCCGAGTAGGGTGATGACTGCATGAGCCGGAGTTTCGCTCCCAGGCAGAAGGAGCAAAGCTGTGCCTGCGGCATATCCTCAATGCTCTCGACCTCTGGGAACGCCTCAATCTTGGCTATTCATGCCAACATTGCCGCGTGTTAGCGAACCTCGGTTTTCAATCTCAAAAAGAAAAATGAGAACGGTCGGAGAAGCCCATCTGGATAAGGTCACTCACCATTGCAGTAGCCTCCATCAGAGTCCTTAAGGCAGGTCTCGTTCCAGCCGTAGACGACAGGATCGATCAAGGCGAGGACGGGGTATCCAGGAAACAGGTCTGGCGTCTGGGCACAGGCGCCTACAATTCTTCTCCGCGCCGTTTGCAGAGAGGTCCAGCATGTCGCAGAACAGATGGTGTCGGTAAAGGTCTTGTTTCCCGGCGAACCGTGGTAAACCTTTTGGCCGAGATTCAGGACATACGCATGACAGTTGATGCTCTGATACAGGACAGATTCGCATGTGGCAGCGAGACCTAGGCCAGCAAAGGCGCCGGTGGGAGCGATCTGGAACTGACCGGCGACGAATGGTGCAAACGACGATAACAAAGCGGTGAGTGCCGCCGCTGTGTGACGGCAAGAATAGGAGAACATTGTCGTTCGAGACACGATGGTTGACGAGAAAAAAAGGAAGAGAACGGCGGCAAATAGTTGGCACCAGACTCGGACCTCGGACACTCCAAATGTCTTTGAGTGTGTTTTCCGCCTGCACCAAGCTGGATCTTGAAGGGTGTCCGACAACGACAAAGGGTCAATCTTCCTCTAGTACCAGCTTCCATACGTACATGAAGGCTATCCTATGCCTTGCTACGTTGCGTGGCTGTCGCGGCATGGCGATACCACAACGGAGATTTGACGTCCGCTGGGGCATGCACGTGGGGTACTGTGCTGTCCGCCTTTCTGACTGCATGGAAATGAGGTTGCAACAATGTGATTGAGACACATGATGTTGTTGGGATGATAACTCACGCCCACGAGGTTACATTTTCAATATCTCATGGCTTTCATCCGAAGTCTGACAGATGCAAGACCAAGGGTCCCGAATCCGAGCCGGTGAGGACCTCTACATATTATCCAGCTTGGCGAACTGAGCCGTCCGGATCTTGGCCGACGAGGTGATGAGACTCTTTTCATGCTACGTGGGAGGAGTCTACATTCAGGTATCTCCTACATGTGATTAGACTGGGACAATCCCGTCCTATACAAAAACATGTCGGCAGCCCTCAGCTTGCACATATATCGTGCTCAATTTTGAAGGGGCGGTTGAAGTCTTATCGCCTTAAGCAGTGCCATTGTCATCATGGCCAAGCTCCTCCTTCTTTTGATTGTTCTTCTATCTCAGTTGCGACTATCTCTTCAACAGGAATGCAGTGCTTCGAGTTTGTGTCCGATAGGATGCTGTTCCAGTGCCGGGTTTTGCGGCTTTGGTCCTGATTTCTGTGGGTAAGTTCAAAATTTTACCTTTATATCCATCCGTCTCTCTTATCTCCCAGCCCACTACTGTTTGTATATGTCTTTCTGACCATGTCAACCTCAGGACTGGATGCCAGAGCGGATGTGATCGCAAGGCGGACTGCAACCCGGGAACGTGGAACTCTACCAAATGGAGCAAGTCGGAGAAATGCCCTCTAAACGTCTGCTGCAGCAAGTACGGCTTCTGTGGAACGACCGAGGAATTTTGTCAGGGCAACCCGGTGAAGGTAATTCATTTTGCTGTTCTCCAGTCCTTATCGAGGCCATTCACTGACAGTATCGGATGTAAAGCGGCCATCATGCAGTGTCGACAGCGTGCCCATCACGCGCGTCATTGGCTACTATGAGGCCTAGTCAACGACAAACCGTCCCTGCTATGGGATGTTGCCCGAACAGATCCCGTACGGCTATTACACCGATATCATCTTTTCCTTCGCCACCATTGATCCCAGCTCGTTTGAGATCAAGGCGGGTGACTCAAAAACGGCCGATTACATGCAGCGTATTAGTGCCATTAAGCTCATTCAGCCTGACATCCGGATCTGGATAGCCGTGGGCGGCTGGGCCTTCAATGACCCCGGTCCAACGCAGACGACGTTCAGCGACATCGCTGCGTCTTCAGCCAACACCAAAAAGTTCATCGACTCTCTTGTGAAATTGATGAACAAGTATGGCTTTGATGGCATTGACATCGACTGGGAGTATCCAGTTGCCGAGGACCGCAATGGTAGAGGCACTGACTACAAAAACTTTGTGACCTTCCAAAAGGCACTGTACGACAGGATGAAAGGTGGCGGCCTGAAGAAGCAGGTGTCGCTGACTCTCCCTGCCAGCTACTGGTATCTACAACACTTTGATATTGTCAACCTTGAGAAGTACGTGGACTGGTTCAACATCATGACATACGATATGCATGGCTCTTGGGACATCGACAACAAGTGGACCGGCCCGTTTGCCAACTCGCACACCAACATGACTGAGATTCAACAAGCACTTGACCTTTTGTGGCGCAACAACATCAAGCCTGCCAAAGTCACGTTCGGCATGGCCTTTTACAGTCGCACCTTTGCTCTGACCAGCCAAAGCTGTAATACACCTGGGTGCGCAATCAGCTCCGGAGGTAATGCCGGCAAGTGCTCTGGCACGACCGGTGTGCTTCTTCATGCCGAGATCCAGGATGAGATCCGCGCCCGTAAGCTGACACCCACGCTCCACCGCGAAGCAGCCGTCAAGAGTGTATCTTGGGGCGACCAATGGGTGACTTTTGATGACGCTGCCACATGGCGTCTCAAGGCCAATATCATCAGGGGCCAGTGTATCCCAGGCGTTATGGTTTGGGCCATGAGCCAGGACGATAAAGACGGAACCAACATCAAGGCCCTGACGTCGTCTGTTGGTCGCAAACAGATGGCAGCGCCCAACTTTACCATAAAACAACCCGTCCGCGATCTTCCACAGCCCGTCAAGACATGCCGTTGGTCAGGGTGCTATAGTGGCTGTCCCGATGGTTTCAAGGCGGTGCAGCGTGATGGCCACAAGGAGGCCATGTTGAGTACAGAAAACTGTGTTGCCGACGGTATGTCTGTGTTCTGTTGTCCCTCAGACCAGGACCTGCCCGTCTGCACATGGCGAGGACACAAAAATTCGGGAGCTTGCCAACCTGGTTGCAACAGTGGTGAGGTCTCAGTCGGTTCCCTTCGCGTTGGATGCAGTTCGCGGCACCAAAGCGCCTGTTGCACAAACGTAGGGTCTACGTCCTCGTACGGGAAGTGTCAATGGGTTGGTGGAGCCCCAACCTGCAATAAGGACTGTCCGAGTGACTTCCCGAACAAGATAGTGTCGACCAACACCGCCGACGGCGGTGAACAGCCTTGTGTTTCTGGGAACAAGCACTACTGCTGCCAGAACCCTACGCCGGCCGACTTTACCAATTGCGAATGGGTCAAAAAGGGGAACCCGGCCAAGTTTCCCGGCAAAGACTTCATCTGCGAAGACGTGTGTGGTCCGGACCGAATCAAGGTAGCCACCGAAGTCACCAACCCCTATTCCGGGACAAACAGTGGCTGCTACGGCGGCGCCTGGGCCTATTGCTGTAAGCCGCCAGCGGCCTTGGTCCCGCGAGGCGACGATGATCCCTATGGTGGCGTGCAAAATAAGGAGTTCCAGACGCTGCTGGAAGATTACATGCAAAACCCGACATGTCCAGCCACCGTTCTTTTTATCGACCCTGGTGACATGTTCACCGGGGCCGCGAACCAGAAACGTTCTCTGGAGTTGGAGGCTGCTGAGCACCGCGTCCTCTATGGAAGAGCTTCCGACTGTAAGCTCGATCACTACATAAGGCTGGCACAGTTTGCCGCGCTGATGCTCACGGCGGCAGATATTGTGCTTAAGCAATTCTCGGTTGTATGGAACGATATTTTTGCCGGCCACTATGATACAGCTCTTGAGGCTGACAACCTACGGGCGTATTTCAACGGGCACCCATATATTTTGGACCCACATTCACTCATCAACTATGTCCTCCTCAACCCCCTGCGCGCTGGTCCAGGCATCAGGCAAAACCAGCGAACGGAACAAGCTTTCTGTCACTATGTCGGCACGCGGAGGAAGCGCGACGTCCAGTTGTGGTCTTCCGACACGGCTGTCGAACTGGTTAGCCGGCACGTCTGGTGGATGGATGCGGGAAATGACGGGCAGCCCGACATGGGCGTCATCCTCGAGGGCATCTTGAACGGCGATCTAAGCCCACACTACGCCCGGTGGCAGTGGATTGACGGAGCGCGGCGGACCGGTCCCATGCTCGAGATGGCGTACTGGATCGGACCGAACCCGGGCCAACCGAGTGGGAGCCAGTACGACCGGTATCGAGACACGCACACGCTCAACCATGGCGAGCCAGATAGATGGGTCGTGTTTCACTTCCACATCAACGCGGATTTTGACAATTACCCGTACCTGAGAGAAACCAACGGGCATACTTATATCGGTGTGCAAAGCATCCAAGTCTTCCACGCCCACGAATCCACCGGCCCTACAAATGGTGGTGCGTGGCGAGTTCAAGCTAATAGCAATGTGGATGCGCGGACTCAAAGAGACGGCTTCGTATGCCCAGAAAACGAGCTGTGGTACATTGGCACGGATGAGGGCCTTCCTTCTGGGAGTGATCAGCTTCAGCAAAACCTGCGGCAATGGGCCCAGAACCTATTCAATGACGGCTATTTGTCAAGTCAGAGTATTGCACTCATCATGCGGGTAAGTACAAGTTCAACTGACCGAAGATATCTAACTGGGGCCGTCCCTTGCCCTCACCAAGAACCTCCAGTTCCCTGTGCGCTCTCGATCTAGTTACTAACGCCCCTCTGTGCTGATAGAACCTGGTATTCTACAACAATGGTGAAATCAACGTTCACGATAGCTCAACTGCGGATTTCATGGGATATTGGGAGCCAAACCCAAGATACCAGCAATCTATGTACACCATCAATTGGTTCCGCAGATATGGCGACTTTATATTATCACCGTCGGAACCACCCCGGCAGAACCCTGGAACATAAAAGAGGAAGAATATTAATGATCCGAAGAAGGAGAGAAAAGTGGAATAACGAAGTGTTGTTCTAGCCCTCCTGCAAGCAGTCATGTGAATGGTGGGGGTATCTAAAGATGATAAAGAAAAAGGCAAAAATAGGAAAAAAAGAAATCGATCCACCCAGGGGTCGAACCTGGAACCTCCTGATTCGTAGTCAGACGCTCTGCCATTGAGCCAGCGGACCTTGATTGATTAGAGGGTCCAGAACGGTGACTGAAGTATCCTGGCATCCTGGCAAAGTGGATCTGTGGTATAAGTCGTGGATGCAAACCAGACAACTCGAAGTTTTCTTTCACTCGCACAACTGTTCACAGGACGAATTGTTCCTGTGTCGATTTTATACCAGGAGGACGTACGTTTATGACATTTCATTTTGGGGAGGATCTACTCAGGGGAAGACTTGCTTTCAGTGCGATTTGTTCCTCGGAGGACTTGCTCTTGTGCAGACTAGTTCGCTCTATCAAAATACCCTTGCCCCCTATGAGCATATCGTCCAAGGAGTAGAGCACATCGTTCTAGCAATAAACTGTCTCTAGGAGGAAAATCGTCTTAGGAATTAGGCCTCCCCCGAAAAACAAACCGTCCAGTCTGTTCCAACCTACCCGCAGTTGGAATGAATGTCGTCAATGTTTCTACATGTAATGCTACCCATCTCACCAACTTCAGAAAGATATGTTGGGCAAAAGAAGGATATCAAAAACACCTTCACCCTTAAACAAGACAACCAAGACGACATGATGAGAGAGACATAACAACTTTAAAGAACCATGGGAACAATGGACTCGGCAACAGCTTAAGTAATTATGCAAACTTGACGAGAGTCGAGAAGTCACACTTCGCTTCGGGCACACCCCAGAGGGAAGTTTCCTTAAGCCTGAGAAACGGTATAGAGAACAGCAAAGGAAGGAGCAAAATGTCCAAGTCACAAAAGAAAATGGCAAGACAAATATGTGACAAAAACGAAGAAAGGGGATACCTACAGCAAAAGGCAAAAAAAACATACAGCACCTGGGATTCGCTGGTCGTCACCGACCCAACTACTAGTCAAGCGATATGTCTGCTTATCTATGGGAGTGGGAAGGATAGGGAAGGATA
>RANZ01000491.1:0-26670 GCA_009805285.1 Neurospora terricola FGSC 1889 | reverse complement strand
TCTCGGTGGCACCACCGAGATGCGCGCCGCCGCTCTCGTCGCCGGCTTCCCCGAGTCCACCGCCGTCCACACCCTCAACCGCCAGTGCTCGTCCGGTCTCCAGGCCTGCGTCGACATCGCCAACCAGATCCGCGCCGGCATGATCGAGGTCGGTGTCGGTGCCGGTGTCGAGTCCATGTCCACCAACTACGGCCCCGCTGCCGTCGCCGAGTTCTCGGACCTGCTCGAGTCCCACACCGAGGCCGCCAACTGCAAGGTGCCCATGGGTGTCCTGTCCGAGGACATGGCCAAGGACAAGGGCGTCTCCCGCAAGGACCAGGACGCCTTCGCCGCCTCTTCCTTCCAGAAGGCCGCCAAGGCCCAGAAGGAGGGTCTCTTCAAGGAGGAGATCCTCCCTCTCAAGGCCAAGTTCGAGGACCCCAAGTCGGGCGAGACCAAGGAGATTCTGGTCGACCGCGACGACGGCGTCCGCGACGGCGTCACCGCCGAGTCCCTTGGCAAGATCCGCGCGGCTTTTGCCAAGGACGGCTCCATCCACGCCGGCAACGCCTCGCAGGTTTCCGACGGCGCCGCCGCCGTCCTGCTCATGAAGCGCTCCACCGCCGAGAAGCTCGGCCAGCCCATCCTTGGCAAATTCGTCGCCGCTTCCGTGGTTGGCGTCAAGCCCCTGCTCATGGGCATCGGCCCCTGGAAGGCCATCCCCAAGGTGTTTGAGCTCACGGGCATCAACAAGGACGACGTCGACATCTTTGAGATCAACGAGGCGTTTGCTTCGCAGTGCTTGTGGTGCGCTAACGAGCTCGGTATCCCCATGGAGAAGATCAACCCCAAGGGCGGCGCCATTGCTTTTGGTCACCCTCTTGGCTGCACCGGTGCCCGCCAGGTTTCTACCCTTCTCTATGAGTTGAGGAGGACGGGCAAGAAGGTTGGTGTTACGTCTATGTGCGTTGGTACCGGTATGGGTATGGCTGCCGTTTGGGTTGCCGAGTAAGCAGCGGTTGTGACGACGAAAATGGGGTCGGGTTTCTTTCTTTCTTTGATATAGCATATTTTGTGTCATGATTGTATGTCAACAACTACTGTAACTTTAGAATAACAGCATTCTTTTTTTTTTTTTTTTTTTTTTTGGATACCATATGCGAATCATTTGGTTCAATTTCATGTCCTTTACTTTTTCCCTGTGATATCTGTATAATCCAGAGATAGCTAGATATCTGCAACTTCCCTATCGCGTACCCCGTTACACATCTTCAACGGCAGCATCATCCGATAACCGCGCGCGCGGAAGCGGACATGATTCATATCGCTAGTCATGAGAAGACCACAGACTTGTACTTGTCTGGTGTAGCGATAGACGGGCAGGCGGCACGGACGGAGGGACCTCCGCATATCGACAGTACCGGCATGTGGATTCCCTTACCCTCTGAGCCTCTGTACGAGACCTTCCGTAGTGTAGCACATGTCAACCGCTCGTTCAACCCATTGACCTCACTGCCCTCGAAGTACCGTACTTTGGTGTCGGTGCTCTTCCGTCGTCGTAACCATTCTCACATGCCACATGCCACGTCTCGTTTCGTTTCACCATTACCATAGAAAGCAAGAAGCAAATTTGAAACAAACCTTCGTCACTCATCAAGTCCCAAAGCGGTTCGAGATTTCGAGGTCACTGGCCAGTGGCCCGAGTCCAGGTTCGAATGGGATGTGTGGGGAAAGGAATTTGGAGATGCTGCGGTTTTGGCCAATGGGGATGTGCCCATTGATTGTCTGGGGAATCCCTTCGTTGCCGTCACCGCTTTTGGCGGTTTGGGCATTGTTGGAGGGAAGTGAGATCAGGAATCGGAAATCGAGATCTTGGACGATGGAAGTGAAAGTGATGTGCTGGACGAGGTGAGGTCATGACCGGAGATGTTGAAACTCGAAAGTGACAAAGAGTTGAGTTGTGACAGTGGTCGTAGATTCTTTCCTAGCTTGCGAGGTTTAACTGGAAAATGAGAACGGAAGGTAGGCTTGTGGGGGTTTTTACTCGGGGGTCAGTGGTTAAGGTAGTAGGGTCCAGTGGGGGGAGTCGCTAATAGTAAAGTGGTTTTACGTAGTCGGTCCTAGTTCGAATTGATAACAAGGGCAGGCTGGCCTGGCCGGCAAGAGCAAGTGGAAGTGGACGACTGGAGGACCTGGAAGAGGAGGGTCTGGAGTCTGGAGCTAAACAACCAAGTTCCAATTCAACTTGGGCAGCACTTTGTCCAACTTCAAACTCAGCCATCAGACACCCATTGACTTCCTCGTTGCGCCTCCCACTTTGCTGGTGTTCGGGGCCATCATATACCTGACCACCGACTTGCGCCTAACTAACTTGTGCTCACTGCTCCTCACACAACAGTCGCGGCGCCCACTAACAACGAGATCGACGATTGGTTACACCACGCCGGACCACTCTAATCTTTTCGAAATCCCAGCAGCGAACGAAAAGAAAGCTTCAGAAACCTCGCCTCTTCACTACCTACCGAGTACGGCTTTCCCACGATTACGCCAACAATCATTGACTCGAGTTGGAACCGATTGGGTATCCCCGCGTTTTCTGACGAACCTGATCAGAACTCAAAGCGAACTTCGGCCTCGGGACCCAATTTGCGCCCGCTAGTCTTTGGGTTGCGGTTGACCAACAGAAAGGACGCCTACTGCCGGCAGGAAACCAGCAGGAAACCGCAAGCAAGCAAGCAACACACAGACAGCCGGAGCTTTGCACGAACCCCTCCAAAGTCGAAAGTCGGACCAAAGCCCGTTCGCTCGAGTCGATTCGCCTCGCTCGGCCGGACACTCTGAAAACTTTCCCCCCACGGCGTCACCGGGTACTGTATACCTTCGCCCAGTTTAGAGAACGACAAACTCGTCTTTCAGTCCGACGACAAACAAGGAAGCGCCGCTACACCAGTGAGCGCGGGATCGGAGTCGGATAGGATCATTACGAAAAGGCCAAGAGGGGGCACAGGAAATAAGCACACCACAGTCATGCCTAGGGAAAGGGAGAATAGCGATACATCGGGCGCCCCCGGCCAATCAAAACGGCCGCCATTGAACCACCGCGACAGCGGCTCTTCTCAAGCCGGCGGCGATCCCCATCACCACCGCGCAAAGGGCCCCAAGCACGTAGTCGGCGGTTCACGACTGCACGGAAAAGTCCCCTCCTCCAAAGGCCTACACAAACACCATGGCTCGACCTCCATGGTGAAGCTGAATCGTACCGGCACCGCCGCGAGCCGACAAGGAGAATCACCTACATCGCCTGATCGACCGCCTTTTCTTGCGTCGGGCCACCGCCGCTCAACGTCCCAGGACCTCGTGACCGTCGCTACCAACCTCAAGAACACTTCTACGACAGCGCTGAAGCGCAATCAATCGAATGCCGACGTAGCTGGAATGGGAAAAGGCAAGGCGAAGTCTTCATCCAATCTGCTCAAGAGGTCCTCGTCCAACCCCGCCGTCCACAAGCTCAAGGGCGAACGACATAGCAAGGTCCACTTTAACATAGGGGACGACGGTCAGGACGACGACGAGGAAGATCAGGACGAGTGGGTGGACGCCAGCACATCAGCCTCCCCTCTCCTGTCGCGGCGCGGGTCGACAATCAACGGTGCCGAGACATCAAACGAGAACCACCTGCATCCATTGGCTTCCGTGGTAGCGCCCCAGGGGCAGGTTGACAACTCGCGAGTAGCACAGATTCAGTATCAGTTCCCTTCGCAACAGCAGCGTGTCCAGCCCAGTAATAATACGGTTGCTCCCGCCAGCAATATCTCACAGCAGCAGCAACAGCAGCAGCAACAACAACAGCAGCAACAACAGCAGCAACAGCAACAGCAACAAGTGCAACAACCCTCGAAACCGCCTACCAACAAGAATAGCAGTAGTCAGACTAGCATTGCGCCTAGTATTGCGCATAGCACTACCAGCCAGTCACATAACCAGCTTCTTACGGAACGCATTCTGAAGCGAGTACCATCCATGATTTCGGCGCCCAAGATGTCCACAGAAAGCGTACAGGTCCAGCTAAACGCCTCACGGCCGACATCTCCTGCTTCGTCGATTCTTTCTTCTCAAGTACGTCCAGGAAGTAGCGGAAAGGAGGAGCTACTCACCTCGCGGTTTGTTGGAGGTGATCAGGTTGGATCTACCGGGAATCCCAGCAACCCCGGTGAATCCTTCCTTACCAGCATCCGAGCCACGGCAGAGAATGGCACCTCACGATCAATGGGAAGTCTCGAGCATGCCGGCCATCAAGGTTCCAAACTCGGGGCGGACTCGGACGACGAAGGTACTGTAGTGACAGAGATCAGGAGAACCACCAGAAGACGAAACGGCACTCAAACCAGCGTCTCCAGCGGCGTATATGGCGGTCTTAAAGATCTGAACAGAACTCAACAGAAACTCAATCTCCAGCGAGCCAGCTCAACCCTGGACCAGCCACATGTTCCACCTCATCACCCAACCCTTGGCCCACTGACCCCCGGCCTCCTGCTCAACGGAAACGGGTACGACAACCGCGACCCCCGCCTCACCAAAATCCTCGAGCGCACCGGCATGGAGTACCTCGTCGTCCGCCGCTACCAAAACCCCGTAGCCCGCTCAATAGCGCGCATAGCTCAATATCAAGCCCTGCAGAACGGGTCTCTGAACATGAACGGTGGCGGCCGCGCTTCCCGACCGGGAACTTCCCACTCCAAGCGTGGCTCCGAACTAGGCGGTGGCCGCCCCAGTTTCCTCCGCGACGGCAGAGAGCCGCGAGACTCCTTCCTCGCCCAGGCAACCATCAACGCCAACCACCAGCACAGCAACTCCATGTCCGCCATCCCCTCCAAGGCCGTCTCTGCCGCAGCACGCTTTTCAGGACTGGGCGGAATCGGGACCAGAGCGAATAGTACCAGCTCTAGCCTCGACGGCGATGGAGACGGCGGACAGCCGCATGTAGGCATGTTGAATGGTGCCAATGGTGGTTCTAGTTCACGACTGAGCGGGTCGAGTTTGGTGGATAGGAGCGAACATGCAGAGACGCAGGCGATTCTGAGGGCCTTGTGGGATAAGAGTCTGGATCTGAGCGCTAGCCAGGAATAGGAGACCTGCAGGCTTGGTGTTGGGGCTGGTAGGCTTGGAGCTGATATCACGAGGAATGGTGTGAAGGTTGATGGTGGTGGAGGGGTTGGTGTAGCCGGCAAGATTGCGAGGAGCATTGATGGTGCGGATGCAGGTGCAAGCGAGGATTCGAGCGCGAGGACGCTTGTAGGTGAGAGCTGTGCTGGTGGCGGTGGTGAGGTTGGGAGTGAGCCGCCGCCGGAGTTGTTGAGGGAAGTGATGGGATTGGTTAGTAGTGTCAGTCGAAGTGCGTAGGAGTATTGTCGACGAGGAAGAGGTCGGTTTTAGGGGTCTTTCCCCGCGAGCTTTCATTGCTGATATTGGGTTCGGTTGCTCTTTGAAGGCGTTAAGGGCAAGGAGCACGAATGTGCGTATACATAACAAACAAACAGGTACTGGTTCATGGTTCATTGAATCTCGGTATGAGGTCAGAGGTAGATATCCTCTGGTGTAGACGGATACATACTAGACGAGATACATGTCAAGGATACAGACGGGAAGGGGAAACTCGAAGGACATGTCAGCGTGATGTTTAAAATGAGTATAGCATATTTAGGAAGCGATTACTGTATTTGATCTTCATCTCATAACTATTTCAATGGCTAACTGACTGTTGAAGCCTTTCCTCAGTGAATGGTGTTCTTTCCGAGGTCACAAGTTGGTGATGGTTCGGATATTTCCGTCCGTGCGTCACTCAAGGTTCCCGTGCTACAGTAAATTGTTCACGTATCGCATCGAGCCGCGTGCAATCAACCGATCATCACTTCTCTTCCCAATTCCCATCCTTTTGCGCCCGACATACAAACTTCCGCAATTTCAGTCACTTTTCGACAGACCGCCACTCCGACCTATTTCCAACCCAGCGAAGTCCTAGTAGCCACCAGCGCCACCCGAATTCGGCACTCACCAAATACTTGGAAACAGTTTCGTCATTCAAGATGGCAGCGCAACTCGAGGCAGAGCGCAAGGAGTACGAGACCCAAGTACGTTTACCCATCCCCTTTCCAACAGCGTCGCCATACTAACAAAGCCCCCCTTTCCAGCTCGAACTCGTCGATACCTCCCTTCAAGATGATCCCCAAAACGAAGAACTCCTCGCCCTCAGGAACGAACTCGTCAACTGCATCCAACTCCTTAACGACTCGCTCGCCGAACTGAAAGGTGCTTCCGCCGCCGCCTCCGCTGCTCAGAAACAAGAACCGCTCGCCATCGGCCTTCCCTCCTCCACATCACGAAAAGCCTCCTTCCAAGATGCCGCCGCGCCAGCAGCAGAAGAACCACCAAAATGGTCGCGCGAGAACCACCCCGCCTTCAAGAAGCCGTCCGCCGCCGCCACTCCTCAACCAGAGAAGGAAGAGGCGCCGCCAGCGCCAGTACAAGTAAACTACCAAGTCAACGACACCGTCATGGCCCGCTGGCTCTCGGGCGACAAGGGCTTCTACCCCGCCAAGATCGTTTCTGTGACTGGTTCTTCGACCGCGCCCATCTACACCGTCAAGTTCAAGAGCTACGACACCGTCGAGACTTTGAGAGCGAAAGATATCAAGCCCATGGCCTCCGCTCCCTCTTCCTCCACCTCCACCCCCGGAGCCGCCGCCGGCTCCTCCTCCTCATCTACCGCAGGCTTCAAACGCAAAGCCGACTCAGACCTCTACCCCATCCCCTCCTCCATCCCAGCCTCCTCCGCCGCAGGCGCGGCCGCTATAACCAGGAACTCGGACGGGATCACCCTTTCCGCTGGGCCCGAATTATACCCCGGTGCGTTGGCGGTGGCGGCGGCGGAAGAAGCAGGAGGAAAGGGGAAAATGGGGGGGGACTCTAAGTTTGATAAGGATGGGAAACCCAAGTTCAAGAAGATCAAGGCCAATAAAGAATTGGAGAAGGGCAAGAATAAGTGGCAGGAGTTTACGGCCAAGGGCAAGTTTGGGAAGGGCGCGACGAAGAAGGAGAGTATGTTTAGGACGCCCGAGGGGGTGCATGGGAGGGGTGAGTACTTTCTTTCCTTTCTTTTTGGAAAAGAATGGTTGCTGACATCAAAATGATAACAAAAACAGTCGGTTTCACCGGTTCAGGCCAGGCCATGCGCAAGGACCCTACGCGGTCTCGCCACATCTACCAGCCCAACGAAGATCTGGATTGATTGAGTTTGGCTAACTTGTCTTGTTTCTTGTCTTTGTTCGGGGAGACATTCCGTTAGTCATCGACATTTTCTCTATCCGCTGTACGACCGCAATCCGCCTCATCACGACTCGCGTCTACGGACACAACGGAACCATACTCGACCACGGGTCCGGCATCCATTCGAGGGTTCTAGCTCTCGGTTCGCTTCGTACAACCACATCAGCAACATCATCAAACAACAACATGGACTCAGGCGTTACGGTTCAACGCTTCATTTGGTTTTCTCTGTTCACTTTTTTCCTTCTATCTCCCCACCCTCAACTCAAGTCAACTCTAGAGACTGGGGCTAACGTGGATCGTTTTTTTTTCAAAGAAAAGGGGATACAACGTCAAAAGTCATCCAGCTTGCTTGGCTGCTTGCTTGCTTGCTGTTGCTGTTCTCCGGACATTAGCGAAGGACAGAGGAGCAACACTGGCAGAACAGGCAGGATAGGCAAGAACACACAAACAAACAAACATATCAATTTAGTGAAGGGTGAAAAGGTTGTTTGCGTATGTAGAGTATGTAGCAAATCACATTGATGAGAAAATTGAGCATGAGAGAGGTAGAATCAAAGCTTGGTTATTGTCTCGCCTTCTTGTCTTCCGCCTGATGAAGCTCAATTTTCCTGAACCCCGGACGGTGAGTGTATATTTACTGACCAAATAAATGCTTCAAGCAATTAACTCGAGACTAAAAAGAATCATCTGAGAATACAGTTCTGCTTGTCGTGTTCGCTATGAAGCCTACAGGTATGGACCAGTGATTATCCAATTCATACACCCTGAACAACCGTGATGAACCAAACAACAAGATAAACCAGAACCTCGGCAGGATGTGCCCCTTAAAGCCG
Organism: Neurospora terricola FGSC 1889; assembly: GCA_009805285.1. Classification (NCBI taxonomy): domain Eukaryota; kingdom Fungi; phylum Ascomycota; class Sordariomycetes; order Sordariales; family Sordariaceae; genus Neurospora; species Neurospora terricola. The sequence continues at coordinate 18,532 of RANZ01000491.1, read as the reverse complement.
TGCCACACATGCTTGCGATAGCGACGTGAACATCCCGCAGACGAAACAAAAGAACAGGTCAAACCCAAGAGCAGCCATTCTGTGACCTGTACAAATCCCAATCCCCATCATCCTTATCCAAGTCGTTATTGTACCATGTTTTGTTCGCTTCCTTTTCCTGTTGTCCATATGTATCCCTCTTCCCGCATCAACGGCGTCCCCATCCAACATTTTCTTTCCCATTGTGTCCTCCCAGCCCTGTATTTTTGTATATCATCCCTATCCTCAGAACCTTATCCTCTTGATCCTCATCCTATCGTGTCTCTAATCCCTCTTTTCCCCCTTTCTTCCGGCGCTCCTGTTATCCGACTCAGTCCCACTCCCTGTGGCACTTCAAGTTATATATTCCTCACTTCTTGTCTCCTTCAGGTATGGCCCAGTACTCCAGAGGAGACTGGGAGGGCGTTGGGGGTGATGAGTTCATTGCCCCTATGTTGGAGTCGGGACTGGAGGGGGCTGTGGGGGTTGTGTCCGGTTGTGGTTGGGTTGGTGGTTGGTACTTGTTGTCATGGACCTTGTTGTTAGGACCTTGTTGTTTTGGGCCTCCTCGGTAAGGTCCTCCTGGTCCTCCTCTTCAACAGTCTCAGAGTGACAGCCCCACAGGTCGCTCCTCCAAATCCCAACGCAACTCTATGATTCCGTTAAGCACAATGACGCCGACCCAAAGAACCAAAAAGACCACAAAGGGGGATACAACAAGAGGGAGAAGTTGAAACTGCTCGTATATATGCCAGCATATCGAAGGCAAGAGCACCATGAGAAAAACAAAGTAGACCGTTTCCATTCGATACTCTCGTCGACTGCTGAGAAGGAAGGGGAGGAGGACTCCGATGAGAATGAGGGGTAGGAAATCCATGTCTGGTTACTTTTGTGTGTTGTTGGCCGTCGAGTCTATGTTGAGTTTATGACCCGGTCCTGCTATAGTGGCCGCAGCGTCGTCGGTGTTTCTTTTTCTTCCGCGTGGTTTAATCTGCAATGTTGAAAGACTTCGTAAGTTGTTGAATCCGCTTGTGGTTTCGCTGACAATCGTTGCTAGTTGTTGTTTTGAAAAGCCAAGTTTAAAGGTACGGGTTATAAAAGTGCAGGCCCAATCCTATGAGAAAGGCAAGTACCAGTATTCTGACGAGAAAGGGGAGGTTAAGTGGAACGGCAAATTGAGCAACGCGAAGAACTCCAGCGAGGAGTCTTAAGGCCTGGATAAAGCCAAGTATGACGTTGCAGATTTTTGTTCGACCTTGACCATGGCCGGGGAGTATGGTCTGCGTCGTGGTATTTGTCCCGTTCCACCCGTCGTGTCCAGGAAGGCCAGTTTGAATGGCCTCCATTCCATCTGTTGTAGCTGTAGCCATGATGCCGATGAATGACAGCTGAGTGCTCCGAAGATTGGACGTTGGCGACAATGAGATGCTTGTTCAAAGGAAATCCTGAACCCTCGAACGGATAAGCTGTTCAAAAATGGGTGTAATTCGATGTGGTTGTGTATCCAGACGGGGCGGCCGCGGAGAATATGAGCGGTGGGGACACTACTTTTTGATGTTTCAATACTCAAAGTAACAAGGTCTGGTATGAAGGAAGATGGCCAATTCCACGATGATGGAGGCAAGATAGTGGATGAAAACTGGGAGAAAGGCTCCGAGCAAGCGGGAAAGTCCACTGATGACCAAAATGAGAAGAATTCCGACAAGACACAGTTCATGAAGAAACGCTGGATATCGACCTTGGCCGTGGGGTTTGGTCTGCGTTATGATTTTGGTCTGCGGTGTGTTTTTGGTCTGCGTGGTGTTTTTACCGTTGCGCGATTGTCCAGCAAGATCAGGCCTCTTCAGTCCGTTGGCTGAGCCCATGATACTGAAGAATAGTTGAATGTTTTGAGTGTTGGATGCTGCTGCTGATGACTATTCAAAAAAGAATGCCGGGTCTCACGGGAAAAAGCTGGCGAAAGATGGCGTACTGTTCGTGGTGTTTCCAAAGAATGTGGTGGAATCGATGAGTGATGGTGATTTGTTGAGATGGACTGGAAGAAGACGTCGTGGTTCGTTTTCCCAATCCTTCCAATTCGAACATGCCCCTTACTCTCAGCCTGTCCATCGGGTGCTCTTGCTTGTCCTCCCCTTTCCCCGATTCGTCGTTAAAGCCAGAAGCCAAAGACAAGAGGCACATGTCAACCATGGCCCTAGCAGTCCCTAGTTGTTGCTGTGATTTTGCTCCTGTCACGATGTCGGACTCGCACCTGCCTGCGCAGTTCTCTCTCCGCAGCGGCAACAGCAAAGACCAAAGGATTCGAAGAAGGAGGAGTATCACGAGAAACCGAGGCAATTTCCGCCCGAGACTTTTGAGTGATGTAAGTGCACTGAGCTGAAAAGCCAGGCATCTTGGGCTTTTCGGTCGCTGTACCCGCAGAACCAGTCTTTGGAAGTCTGGGGAACTCCTTCTTGTTCTTATGCGGCACTCGTTGCTGCTGCGCTGATGACGGCGGTGGGTGATCTGAAGTGGAAGGAGTGGAAGGAGGTAGCCACAGTATCGCTGCTTCGTCAAAGTCGTCAAGACCATTGGTGACGTCCTTGGTATAAATCATGATACTGAGCTCATAAGAACCGGTTGGGTCCTGTTGCCGTATGCTTGGACACCATACCCGAGTTTCTGACGTGGTGTGCACTGATTCGGCTTTTGGCCCTGGTGAAGAAGACGTTGTCGGTTATTTTTTTCATAGCCCATACCGGTGACCCCATATACGGTGATGATGGGGTCATACCCGCTTTCTGTGCGTGGTACCAAGTGAAGGTGCCGGTGAGTGTCCCGGTCTTGCGGTCGTAGTCTGTAACGTAGCTCAAATCGCCTGGCAGTGCCTTTTGTCTACTCGCTTTTCCCATTTTGGCCGTATGTGCTGTTTAGGAAAATATAACACACGAAGTATGTGAAGCACAGGAGCGACAGGTGGCTCTTCAAAAAAAAAAAAAAAAAAAAAAAGATGTAGAAGTGAAGACTTGGGTCTTTTCCTGGCTCAGGAACATCCTGATGCCGAGATACAAGTGTTGGAAATCCTCTGCTGGCAAGGTTCTTGGAGTCCTTGGAGTCCTTCGGAGTTCTCGGTGATATGTGGCACTTACTGTAGTCTTGGGATGTGCTATGTTTGAGTACTATCCACACGTGTTGTTCAGAATCGGATCTGCCCTTCTTGGAACCAGGAGTGGACGCCGGAAATGTGGTGATGCCTGTGTCGGTGACGATAGTGACGATATGTTGGTCGAAAACGGTTGAAGCTTGTGTGGTGGCCTTGTTGAAGTCTGTATGATGGTCTTGTTGAACTTCGTATGGTGACCTTGTTGAACTTCCTATGGTCTGGACTTGTTGAAGTTTGTATCGTGACCTCGCTCTCATCGAGTCAATTATCAGCCTCCTCTTGTATTCGCCTCGTTGACAACCTTGGGATCTCTCGTGCACGTCATTGCCCATGATATCAGCTGGCAAAGCCCGACACCCCTAATGCATAGAGACACGCTCGTGACAAACCCTCGTTCACCTCAAATCCGGCTTGAAACCCTTCGAAACTGCACCGAATACTGGCACAGCCACAGTTCTGATTCCTGGAAGTGCGAGTTCGATGGGATGTATGTAGGTCCTCTGTCATAGCTTATCTTGCTTCTCGTGCCTCAGGATGCATTCAACACGTGCAGGATCCAGTTTCGGATACTCCCTGACCAACAAGGCAAGCAGGCGAAGCAGGTAAGTGAGAAACATCGAAAAAGAAAAGCAAGGCAATGTTGGAAACTTGACTTGCCAAGCTGTGGTTGTTCGTAGGAACAAAGACTCCGGACAGGGGAGGAACAGCCACGTTCAGGCTCTGGACTTCATCCAGCAGTTTACCCAAGCATCGCGAGAAACTCGGAAACTTGGAAACGGTACGGCAACGCAGGGTTGGGAGTCTGCCATTTGCGCTTGGCTGTATGTATGTGGTTGTCAATGCAACTGGTAGACCTTTAACCTTGCGTTGCTGGCCTTCCTCGTTTCCGTATTACCCGAGATCCTTCGGTAGTTTGATTGCGAGACTGGGATGATCATTCGGACGGCCAGTTGAATAGAAGGTTCGGGAGGTTGGTTACCAGAAGACAAGAAGAGAAACTTGCGAAAAGTGAAAACAATCAAGTAAATGCTGGGCATAAGTGTGATCAGTCCGACAGAAAGGAAGTCGCGGAAGTCGGTGATACCATGCCCAAGCGGCTTGAATGTACGTCTACCTCCGTGATAAATCATTACCCAGAGTGGAATAGAAAGCCAAGGCATTACAGTAAGTCGAAGTGTCTGGACTGGATGCTCGCAGTGAGTAAGAATCACGAGGAACAGTGGTAGTTAATGAGACGTAGAATTTCTGTTTTGTAAAGGACGGCGAGACAAATGTTGTAGTATAGGTTGACAGGGAGTTCGACTTGGAACAAAATGAAGTAGTGGAATCAAGACATTACGCTCAAATTTAACATAGGACAGGATTGTACGTTCATGGCAGGGTACAGCCTCCATCATCACATCGAGGTAACCACATTGAAAACATCGACTTCGACGAAACTCGAAACTCTTCAATATTTCGCTTTTGGTCATGCTAAAGAATGGTTTTAACCATTGCTACCGGGGACGAAATATGTTACAGCGCGTTCACTACATCTTTCACTATTAATAAGTTCACTGGCTCGCTGGGTCAGCACATATTCAAACACCATCTTTTGACTACCTATCTACTCTACTCTGACACACTTGAATGACACCCATGATGATTACAAGCAAAGCAACTATTTACGTTTTGCCCTCCTCCACTCGTCTCACACTACCATCATCAGTTCACCTCGTACACAAGCGACCTGTCAGACCCAAAGATACACACTCACTCTTACTACCACACACTTAAAACCAAGCAACATTCTGTATACCGCTAAAATTCCAAATACCACTAAACTAGACTCATAAGCTCTTTTTTACTCGTACTCTTTTCTCGCTTCTCACTTCGGTTGTCATCCTTCCACTGTAACAGACCACCCAACCAACACTCATCTATCCTAGTCCCTCTCCCTCGAACCAAGCAACATCCCACACTAATCGACCAGAGATTAACACATCCCCTCAAGCGCCATAGTCCTCATATACCTCCCCCTCACATCCTCCGGCAACAATCCAAACAACCTCGGATCGGCACCCATGCCACCCATCTCGCTCTGGCCATTCACCCGTCCCTTAATCAATTCCTCCGCCATATCCGCCACCGCCGCCTCCCTCTTAACATCACTCGCGCCCGAAGCACCAGGGACATGCTTGAGCCTATCGCCCAACGCCACCAACCCATCCACCAACAACCTGTCAAGCCTCCTCTCTCCTTCCTCATCCTCTGAAGCAGGCAACTTATTCCTCAGCGCCGCCACCTTAAGCGGATAAATCAGATAAACCGCCGCGCCTCCACGTTCCCATTCCTGAACAGAACCAAGCTTCCCCTTGACCTTGAACAGCAGTTGCGCGAATTTAACCAACCTCTTCCAGTCGCGCTCGATGACCAGATCGGGACCAACGCGCTCGACGAACGCCGTGTTGGCCTCCTTGTAGTTACCCGCCCAGACCAGAGCCAGGAATTCCTGGCGGTGATCCTCCTTGACGCGGAAGTCGAGCGCCTTGGCCTCCCAGACCCAGGACTCGGTGACGCCGAAGCGGCGCAGGGCCGAGAAGGGGGATTTGGGTTCGTGGTAGGAGCCGATGAGGTGGGCGTGGCGGCCGAGGTGGTCGCGAATGGCGGTCTCGCGCGCGACGGAGTCGGAGAGCGTGAGAAGGACGAAAGTGGCGGGAACCCAGTGGCCTTGGGCGGTGAGCGAGGAGGCGAAGGAGACGGAGGCCTGGTCGAGCTTTTGCTCGGCGTCGGGGCCGAAGGAGATGAGGTGGGTGAAGTAGATGGACCGGGTGAGGAGCCAGCCGAGACGGTCGGATTCCGCCCAGTTGAACTCGCGGGTGGCGAAGGTCTTGAGGAGCGTCCACAAGGGGCTCTCGGGTTCAGGCTCCTTGTCTTGCTCGATGTCGTCCTGGAAGGAGTAGATGGCCTTGGAAATGTCGAGCTCACCATCGGCAGTCTTGCTGTTGTAGAAGAGACGCAGACCGAAGGATTGCATCCAGGTGAGGTTGAAGCGCTCCGCGATCGTGAAAGAGGAAGCACGGTTCTCGATGGGGGCGTTCTTAACACCGGCGCAAACGCAGGCATTGCCAGAGAGAAGTTCGTAGAGAGCACGGATGGGCTCGGACATCTCAGATAAGACGTTCGAGTCTCTCCAGTCATCCAACTGGGTCTTAAGGTCCTTGCTCTGGGAACCGATGGTGGAAACAAGTGTAGCGAGGCGGAAGTCTTTGCCTCCAATCAACTGATCACAGGCATCAGAGACGCGGTTACCGGCGAGAAGGATGATAGCCTTCTCCTCCGGAGTAGACGCCTCCTTAAGCAAGCGTTCAGTATCCGCAGCAACCAACTTCTTCCAGAAAGCAGGAAGTTCAGCCTCGTCATTAGCAAGAAGGAAAGCCAAATCCCAGACAGGGTCGTTCTCGGTAAGATCCTTAAGTTCATTCAGAGGAACGTCGTGGTGGGCGTTAGTAATCTCAATATACTGCTGGAGCTTATTGAGGGCCGTCTTGGTCTCCGAGGCAGAGGCACCATCCTCGACGGGGATAAGGCTAGCCTCATCATTGGCAGTGGTGATCAAGAGTTCGTTGGGGCCCCAGGTGGCACGGGGAGCAGGGGCGGCGGCTTCGTCATCAACCTTATCGCGCTTTTGGTACGGCCACTATAAAGCAAGAAAAAGTCAGAGTCTGTATTCATACAACAAATAGTGTAGGCGAATAGAAAGGTAGTAAGGTACAAAATAGCCGTGCAAGCTTCACAAGACACATAGACCAAGCTTGAGCAGCAGACAACACATCAGAAGAGAAGGAAGCTTGTAAGGTAAGGAAGGAGAAACAGGCTAAGCACCAACCTTCAGGAAACCCCCTGATGGAGGGGCAGGCTGAGCTGGGCCCCTTGCCTGCTCGAAAAGCGACTTCATCAAGTCAATGCTCGTCGCGAACCCTTGTCCTTCATGCACAACAGGCTCGCGGGGAGCAGGACTTCCGCTCTCTTTGGCCTCCCACGCTTCGCCCGACTCGTTTTGCTCCCGCAGCAAGTTCCGATCTACCGTCCTTGGCGCCCGCACGCTCGCCTGCAGAATCTGTGTCCAATCATCACCACCGGCAACCTCGATCTTAGTAGGGGCTGTCGATCTCTTGACGGCTCTCATCCGCGCTCTGAGGATACCGGCGGGAACGTTGTTGGTGTTATCGGCAATCTGGGTGAGGGCGAGGTCGTATTGCTCTTCATCGAGGTCAAGCTGGGATGACTTCTCAGCATCGGGATCGTACGCGTCCTGTCCATCCACCATACTCTCATCGTCAGGCCACTCCCGAGACGGCAACGGAGCATCGGCTCCTTTGGGGTGAGAGGAGTGCATACCCTGCTGCTGATCGGCATCTAAAAGCTCTTCATCATCGTACATGGCGCGCTGGTCAAAAGCGCCAGGGATGGCACGGCGGCCGGTGCTGTGCCTATACTCGAAGGTGTCATCGGGGTCGACTTCGGGCGAGGTAAATTCGTTCTTAACAACAACAGCCTCGGTGGAAGGGCGGGGGGTAGGCTCAACCTCGGTGATCTCTTCATCCTCGGAATCTTCATCGTCATCAACGAGACCGTAGGTGGTGAAGTGCTCAACGGAGAAGGACCAAACACCAGTGGGAATGTCGTAGCTCTCGAAGGTGGTATCTGTGATTGTCTTCAGCTTTTCGATGTGTTTCTCAAGGCGACGGCCGCCGACGCGAAGTCCGCCACGAGGGTAGCTATGCTCGAGGGAGATCAACGCGGGAACGTTCAGGCCCTTGCCGACCGGGGGCTTGGTGGCGGCGTTGGGATAGACGGTGCAGGAGCGCGGCACCAGGAGAACAATGTTGTCATACAGGTTCTCGACGTCGATGTTGCTGAGGTCAACAGGGACCTTGAACCGGACACTTCCGACATTCTCACGACCAACCGTAAAGTCAACAACGCTCTGGCGCTGCACCCTGTTCATGGCCTGGATCTCCTCCAGCTTGGGCGACATCCAGTAAGAGCCAGCATCGACCTGCTTGACAGGCTTGGCGTCGACACTAGAAGAAGACACGAAAGAAGACTCCTCGGGAACAATGGCAAGCTCATTGCCCTTGATCTGCTCCATCTCAAGGGAGGCATCAGAAGCCTTGGAGCCGTTGACAGCGCCGTTAGTGCGGCCATTGGCAGAGGAAGGCTTCAGGAAGCCCAAGTCACTGTCATCGTCAAGATCGTGGAACTCCTGCTGCGAAGCAGCACCGTTCTGGGTAGCCTCGACGTTGCTGGTATCAAAGCTGACTCTCTTGGTCAGCTTACGGGCGCTGGTGTTGCTGCCATCCTGGAGAAGCTTGCCCTTGGCCGCGGGAGACTGGAACAAGTCGCTGCGCATGTCCTTGTTAATGACAAGCTTCTTATGGCTGCAGCCAAGCAGACGGTTGTTGTTGTTCGCCGAGAAAGCACCGGGGGTGAGGATGCTGTCCTCAGCATTGAAGGTACGGCGGAGGTTAGTGGTGGAGACGGGCTTTCCAAGACCGCGGTTGATGCTACCAGCCAAAAGACTCTGTCCCAAACCGCCGGGGGTGCTAACCGGGGAGTTATAGGTGCTGTAGTTGAACCCGAAACCCCTCTTCTGGGGCGTAACCATCCGAGAGGCATTTGCCGGGCTCAGCTTGTACATGGGCAGGATCGAGCGGCTCTTGGCCTTCGAAGGGCCACTGAGGGGGGTGGCGAGAGGACCAGGGTTCTGGATTTGGTTGTCAGGCAGGTTAGAGAACAACGTGGCAGCGCCATAGGCGTTGATATCGTTGATACCCGCGGAGAAGGCCTGGGGAGCTTGCTGGTTCTGGGCGCCTCCGAGAAGGGAGGTTCCAAGACCACCAGCCTGCTGCTGAATGTTGGTCGATCCAAACAAGCCGGTGCTCTGCTGGGCGGGGGCACTACCGAAGAGGCCACCGCCAGCAGCGGGAGCCGAGCCGAAAAGACCACCCGCGGGCTTCGCCTGGTTGTTGGCAGTGCCGAACAAGCCGCCTCCCGTAGCGGGCTGCTGAGTCTGCTGAGTACCGAGGCTGCCAAAGAGTCCACCGGTGGCAGCAGGTTGAGCCGGGGCACTTCCAAAAAGACCAGTGCCAGTCGTAGCCGCAGGCTTAGTACCAAACAACCCGCCAGAAGCCTGCGGCTGGCCGAAACCACCCGTAGCCCCGCCAGTGCCAAAGAGACCACCACCGGTAGCAGGAGTAGTAGTAGTGCCACCCCCGAAAAGACCGCCTGCGGGCTTCGCCTGGGCGGTGCCGAACAACCCGCCTCCTGTAGCAGGCTGCTGAGTACCGAAGCCACCACCGAAGCCCGTGCTTGCGGGCTGCTGTTGGGTTTGTTGCTGGGTACCGAAGAGGCCACCGCCGGTAGTACCAGTGGTCTGCTGAGCAGTGGTTCCGAACAGACCACCGCCAGTGGTCTGGGTAGCGGTGGTTCCAAACCCGCCAGTTGTACCAGTACCGAAGCCAGTGCCGGTGGTGGTGGGGGCACCAGTGGTTCCGAAGCTAAAGCCAGCAGGCTTAGCAGCTTGCTGCCCAAAGAGACCGCCGCCAGTAGTAGCAGTGGTTGTGCCGAAGCCAGTGGTCGTCGTGCCAGTGCCGGAGCCAAATCCTCCCGTTGTACCTCCGCTACCAAAGAGGCCAGTACCGGTGGCAGGAGTCGTCGTGCTCGCTCCGAAAAGGCCACCAGTGGCGGGCTTGTTCTGCTGACCGAACAGACCACCTCCCGTCGTCTGAGAGCCGAAGCCTCCAGTATTCGCCGTGGTCGAAGAGCCGAAGCCACCCGTCGTGCCAGTATTGCCGCTGCCGAACAGACCGCCGCCGGTGGTGGTGGTGCCGCTGCCGAAACCGCCAGTCGTGCCAGTGTTGGCGCCGAATCCAGTCGATCCAAAGGCAGAGGTTCCGAAAGCACCAGTGCCACCCTGACCACCGTATCTCCTTCCTTGCTGATAATCGGCCAACCTCAATTCTTCGGGGGACCACTTCTTGTAAGCATCCATAAAACAGATGTTCTGGAACGAGACTTGGGACCCGTTAGCTTCCTTCTCTTGGAAGGGAGAGAAGGCGACGACCGCCGTGCCCGGGGGGTCGGGAACATTAGTGCCGATGCCGGGGTTGTTGGCGGAACCGAAGGCGCTGGTAGTACCGCCGCCGCCGAAGAGGGAGCCGCCGGTGGTGTTGGTGGCGCCAAAGCCAGTGGTAGTTGCGGGAGCGCCAAAGCCGGTGGTGGTCGCAGGCTTGTTAGCACCGAACAAGCCACCACCAGATCCGAACCCTGTGCCGGTGGTCGCGGTATTCGAGCCGAAGCCTGTGCTGCCGAAGCCAGAGCCGGTAGTCGCAGTCGTGGAAGCTCCAAAGAGACCTCCGCCGGTAGTCGAAGGGGTAGCTCCGAAGGCAGGCTTAGCTGCTCCAAATCCGCCGCCAGTGCCAAAGCCGCCCGCTGTGTTACTGCCGAAGCCGCCAGTAGTGCCGGTCGCGCCGCTGCCGAAGAGACCACCGCCGGTGGTAGGCCCTGTTTGCGCGGGGGCACCGAATCCAGTAGTACCTGTGCCGAAACCTACACGACGAGGTCGCATGTTAGCTATCGGTCGCGCCATGGGACCGCGTGGAGTATGACGCAGTAGAAGAAGCAAGGGAAGCTTGTCTCCGAAGGGGGTCGACAACAACGACGACGACGAAGGTGAAGGGAAATAAACATACCTGTGCCAGTGGTGCCGGTGTTGGTACCGAAGCCACTCGAGCCAAAGCCGGTGCCTGTGTTAGTATTCTGGCCGAAGCCACCGCCGCCAAAGAACGACATGTTGTCCTTCTCGCGCCGTCAAGTCGGCGGCAGATGGACGGGGAAACAAATCGATGGTTCGCGCGTTGGGCGCACAATGGGGTGGAGGCGTTGGGTGGTGGTGTCGTTTAGCTTTGGTGGTGATGCACTTGTCGTTGTTGATCAATCGATGCAGACTGATGTATGGATTGAATGTGGATGCGAATGTTGGATGTTGTGGGTGTGGGGAGAAGAAATGTCTTGGATGCGCGAAGTGGCACCCTTTGACGCGTTGGTCCAAAAAAACCGACGGTCGGGGGGTCGGGCGATGGACGGGTTGACGATAAAGTGCGCGAGTATTTGGGGTGAGGGGGGCCGGCAGAAAACACCACAACAGCCTCGAAGATACAGATTTGATAAGTAATGGGCTGGTCAAAAACAAGATCAAAGAATAGCGGTGAAGCTGAAGACTGGAAAAAGGGTGAATAAGGCAGAGACCAGAGCGTGGACCACCTTCTTCTTGAACGGTTTTTTACGCCTTGTCCCGTCTGCTCTGTGATGCAGTCCAGTGAGAGTGCTTGGCTGAATCCGGTGGTGAAGGCGCGATGTGAGAGTGATGAACGACAGGCGACACTTTCAAGCCGATGGACAGACAGACAGCCGCCTGGGAAAACACACAGACCAACACCAAGCAAGAACTTGAGGTTGAAAGCAGCCAACAGACAGAACCTGGGCGACTCGTCAAATTTGCTGGGGAACAACAGCGGCGAGCCCAAGCCAAGAACTCAAGATCCACCTTCAACCTGTCATCCGACCAATCATACGATAATGTTCTAGTCCACTGGAGTCTTAAACTGCGGGAAATGGCTCGTGCACCACTTCGCCCGCGCAGGCAGTTGGACAAGAACGGAAGCTATGACCACCTGTAAATTGGTCAAGGATAACAACCGAACATTCAAATCAATGATCACTTCGACAGACAAGATGGTCACCAAGCGACAGTCAGTCAGAAAAACAAAGTTGAGGAAGAAGATGGATGGTGTATAACGCTTCAAGAAAATCAATACATATCCCATCTCTTTATACCTCCCAAACTCGCTCTATTGCTCATCTTCAAAGCAGCACTTCCTCATCACGTGGTCCCACATCCCGCGCAGTTGCCTGGACTCTTGCGCCTGGTCACTTCAATTTAGCAACCTGATTGGCTAATATCGCTCAGCTTATTAATGAGCCAGTCTGCCTTGCAGGATTGCTTAACAATCACTAACAGATCACGATGGCTTCGACCACTCAGAGGAGATTGTACATGTTGTGAACCAAAGTTTTTGCTGATAACCTCACTTTGGGAGCTCCTGAGATGTTTCAAGAGCATCGTGACAGTGATATAGAAGATAATGTGACTTGGAATTATGGCTGGTTGCAGGTTGAAAAGGTGTATAAATCCCCCGGTGTTTGACAGTTCGTTGTCCTCGTCTTCTCGGTGGTTCTCAAAGGTTCACGTTGTGGTTTGGTTGTCTCAGACTTCCTGCCCAGAGTTCTGGATGTCTTTATCACTTGCGAAACCCCGAATATGTTTTGTCAGTTTGTTGCTTTTTGAGTATTTTCTTTACCATATTCATTTGTATCTGACCGAAGTTACTCGATTACCCACTTCCGCTGTTCATTTTCTCTTGATGCTTCGAAAATCAACTGTGCTGCTTCTGTCAATGTCGTCTACGAAGTAAAGCCTATCTATAACCTAACACAACATGTACGTGAAGACATTGAACTCTCGTGTAAAAATGCGTCTTTGGAAAGATAAGAAAAAGTAACTGGGGGTCTCTAGAATAATACCATACAAACAAAATCCCAACCCTATACACCATGAAAACAACAACGCAGTCAAAGTTTTGGAGCCACTTCCCTACCCAATAACTCTATTCCTCTCCCACACACCTTGTTCTCAATCTCTGCCTTCTCCCCGGTTCACCGGACTGACCCTCCTCCTCTTCCGCTGTTCAGGCCCCTTCCACTCAATTCCTCGACCTTTGAGCACTCTTCGCAATCACCACCATCTTCATCTCCCTCCTCCTAGAAAGAGATCAAATCACCCTGACCACCCTGCTGTTGCCTCTGCTGCTGCTGACCGCCCGCCGCAAATGGGTTGCTGTTACCCATCTGCTGCTGCTGATAACCCCCGTTCATGCCACCATAGCCCATATTCATGCCCATACCAGCAGGCCCCGTCGCCGCAGGCATTTGCTGACCTCCGTACGATACCGTCGGCAAGCCCGTGAACTGCTGCTTCAAGAAAGGGTTGTTGCCCGTCGCCTCGGCCGTCATCCTGTTCAAGCCAGCGCCTGCACTGTTGACAAACGTTCCAGGGGCGGTATGTTGCGCCGGAATACGGAGATTACCCGTGTTGCCGAATGTGTCCATGCCGTCTCCACTGGCGAGCAGGGMGTTAAGCTTCTGCTCGTGTTCGCTGAGTTCTCGCTGGGGCTGCTGCGGTTGCTGTTGAAACTGAGGTTGTTGCTGCTGGGGCTGCTGCTGTTGCTGGGACTGAGATCCAAAGGTATTAAATGGCGAATTAGAGGAAGTAACGGAAATCTGGGGGAAGGATGATAGCGTCTTTTGCTCGGGGAGGCTGCTCAATGCCGGCATCGATGGCGCCTTGTATGGCGACTTCTGCGCGAATGGGTTGTTCGAGCCTGTCGGCATCGGCTTGAGGGCTGACGACTGCTGGTTGTTGTTGTTGCTGGCCCAAGGGTTGTTGCTACCAGGCTGCAACGTCGACGAGGAATTGTCAAACTGGGGCTGCTGTTGCTGTTGCTGCTGGTTCGAGTATGGGTTGTAGCCCGTTGGCTGGGACATGAATCCTTGGGGCTGCTGCTGCTGCTGTTGTTGACCGTAAGGATCGTAGATGCCGGTAGGCTGGGGCTGGAAGCCGTTCTGGAAGCCGTTCTGGTATCCCGTCTGCTGCTGTTGATATCCCATTGGTTGCTGCCCGTACCCGGTGAATGCATTGTTCATGTAAGCAGTTTGTTGAGCCTGGAGCTGGTTCTGATCAAGTGGGTTAGCAAAGAAATCCACCGCACTGCCTTGCTGATAGCCCTGGTTGAAACCGGTGAACTGAGGCTGGGTGGTCTGCGCTGGTGTATCATCGAACAAGGCGGAAGCGTTCGTCTCCTCGAGTTCCCGCCGCCTTCGCTCCTCTTCTTCCTTGCTGAGCTTGATGGCCTTGGCGAGATCATCGTCGTCCACCTCGGCAAGAGCCCTCTCACGTCGCTTCCTGTCCTCTTCCTCTTGGTATTTGCTCGCCTCGATCGCCAACTTGTACTCTGCATCGTCCTCGTCGGCATACTGTGCTCTATGCTGCCTGGGGCGGGGACGTGACGGTTCGGCGTGGTGCTGGGGCATCTCCTCCCCGTACTGCATACGGGATTTCCAGGCTCTTCGGTCAGTACGCTCCTCGCGCAACCTTTCCTCGTCCAGGAGCAGCGCAGTAAGATCCTTGGCGGCGATACGGACTGGTAGTAGAATGTCAGCATACTGCAAACAAGGCCCCGAATTGGCGTGTGTTCCCTACCATTGTTTCCAACGTCCTTGCCGTCCTCGTCAATGTACTGGAACTCGCGCAGCGTCTTGATGACAAAGATGTTCTGCTTAGCCCACGTAACCACCATCTCGGATCCCTCGTGCAGAATGTAGTCCATAACCTTCAACGCCTTCAGGACGTGACGCCAGTTCTTGCCCTTATCGTTCAGTCGCTTGTCGAGCATGTCCATAATTTCGTAGAACTCGGTGCTTCTGCAGTTGGTACAACAAGTCATTAACGGGATCTTGGTGTAGTCGCTGGAGGCTCGAGACGGTGAACTTACGTGCCGTACGTCATCTGGGCGATTTGCCCCATCTGGGTTCCCGTAGGCCCCCATGGGTCGTTACTTGTCGCTATAATCAATCAAAGGCGTCCATGTCAGTCAAGTCATGTCTCCAAACGAGGTGGTGATGTGTGACTGTCGGCCAGCAGGCCAGTGGGAAGCGCACAATGCCAAGGACGACATGGCATCACCGCAGGGGGAGAGCGCACTGGGCGGGAGAAGGAGAGAGACAGTAGAGAGAGCGAGGAATGACCCACCATCGCGCACTTTGACCTGGGCGGCCGAGTAACCCTTTGTGACGTTTTTGACGCTGCGAATTACTTTGGACATGATGGGCGGGCTTCTTCGACGTCGAAGAAGCTACTAAACTGATAGATCGATGTCAAAGGAAAGAGAAGAATGAGAGGCTGTGTCGGGGGAGTCTCGCTCGGCGGAACGATTGCGTGTCGCGGGAAGCCGTCGGTCGGTGCTTAACGTCTGATTACGACCAGTCCGCAGTGGAGCTATTGCAATTACAGACGGGCAAGGAAGGTGGTCGCAGATGCTGGATGGCTGGACGCCGGATACGTAGTGCGATGGTTGGCGATCGGTCTACGCCGCTCACAAGGTACTACGGTAGGCCGTGGTTCAAATGATATTCGCTCGTCTTTTTGTGTGTACCGTTCCAGAAGCTTTGCCTTGGTCTTGCCGTGTGGTCTGGAGCGCGCAGGTTCGAGGTCTTGGTTGTTCTAAACTCTGGGGTAAATTGGTCGTCTGGGGATCCTCGTCAACAGGACAGCGGCGCCGGGGACTGCAAGTGTGAATGGATCTGTCACAGACGGCTGCGTGTACTGTTCGTCTCGTCGAGTCCGGGGTGGTAGGGAATTGTGTATGAGGAAATGTTGTCCGGGTGGAGGAGGGATTGGATGTTGGAGATTAGGTTGGAAGATTGGCGTGTGAAAGTAGGAGGCGTCAATGGGAGCAGGTGATTAGGTGATGTTGGGAGGAACATGAAGAAAGAGAGGGGCCGAGCTCAGCAGTTGGCCACAAGTGTTACAAAGTGACAATGACTGCGACGCGCAAGCATGGAAGTTCAGGTCCAATGCGCAACTCGGTTAGAAACCTCTCACTAAGCACCAGCCTTTTGATTAAAGACTTTAGATATCAGAGCTTCCATGTTTTCGAGATGTATCTTTGGGTAGAAATCCCTCTTCCCAGGCCTTGAAATCACGCAGCTGATTCGGTCCTAACAGGGCACTATCATTCCTTGATGTTCTCCTCATCTTCAAGATTACCCGCCTGTTACCTAGGTAGTGCTAGACCCCTTTCGGCAGCTTATAACATAGCCGATCATTATGTCAGGGTCAGGTACCTGGGATGTAGTCCAAATATCCGAACCCAACCCTCCACAGTCAAGTCTTTGATTCTCCTTTGCGTACCTTATGTCCGTTGAAGAGTATAAGCTGCAAGAAAATACCGAGATGTTTTTCCACTGGTGTCAGATTGTTCAGTTGACACTTTGACCGACCCCTCTGAGTCCGATGCCCTGCGCCATCCTGGGCGAGCGCACTGCTGCGGTGACGAAGACCGTGGCTTGGCACGATCCCCCGATTCCACTCAACTCATGTCACTGCCCGCCCAATGCCCATCGGCATCCCCCTTTCCCGGGATCTTCTCAGGCTTCTCAAACCAGCTGCTCCCTCTTTTCGTTTCGACCAGTCAAACATTCTCAATGAGAGGAGAATCATGCCCAACAATGTTCCTCTTCTTATGTCATCCGGAATTTACTCCATAATATGTGCCTGACTGACATAAGAACGGGGTCCATGAGCTCAACTCCAATGCTGTGGATTTTAAGCTCTAAACTTTAGTGTATCTCGTTCCTGGATTTCTATGGAACCCTTTTTTTCCTTGCAGAGAGGCCCCGAGTTCCAGCAAAATGACGTAAACATTCAGGACTCGCCCTGAGAAGCGAAGCTCTTTTGCGACGGGACAAGTGACGAACGGGGAGAAATCATTCGCGGATGAAGCAAAGCAAATCAGAAGGGCAGAATGGCTGCATATGCAGTGGAACACCCTTGTGGAGATATTTTTGGGTTTTGGTGTTCTTCTAGAAATGGAAGCAATGGAAGGGGAGGAGGGCCTTTGAAGTCATCACAACACAAAACTGCCACGCAGTCCGGTCATACGTTCACTTGCGATCGAGACACCAAGAGTTATTAAATAATGAGCATCACATTTAAGTATTGATGCTACATCGAACAGCAAGATGCCCCTCGCTACAAAATGCTATGGACCTTAAAACCGCCAACCAACCAACCAGCCAGCCAGACTCCTATTGACCAACCGACGCCATGGCCTATCCCTTGATGCCCCCATCAGCCCCTAGTCTTCAGTAAATGAAAAGAAGAATGGTAATAAAGCTTCAAGCCGGCTTGCTCCCCCCTCTTTTAAAAAGACATAACAGCAAGGTAAAATAGTAGAGTAGAAAATAAAATAACGTGGAGCCGAAGAAGATGACAGGAGATAAGAAGAGAAGAGGGCATCGGAGCATTTGGGAGGAAAACTGGGAGACCGATCAGGACTCATCACCGCCGCCATCATCATGATCACCATCACCACCGCCATTGCCCTCGTCCACCCCATCGCCATCATCATCATCCTCGCGATGGCCACTGCCCCTAAGATAGTCAACAGTGCCGTAACCCGGGTCACGCCAGTATGGTCTATCAGGCTTTGTCCTCCAAGACGGCGGTCGATAATCACGATTAGGGCCCCTATCGGCTTCGGCCCTCCACTCAGACAGCGATAGATCCCTAGGGGCATGTGGAACTGAAGCAGGTCGCTTTCCCAAAGCTCTATCGGCTTTTGTCCTCCGAGGCGACGGCGGTCGATAATCACGGACGTCCGAAGCCGAAGCAGAACGATCGTGACCCTTCAGAGCTCGCTCGGCTTTCTTCCTCCGCAGAAGCTCGGCCTTTCTCTCGGCAGCTTCTTTCGAAAGTCTCTCGTTGAGTTTCGACCTTGAAGACGACGGGTCGGCCCTCTCTTCCCCAATTCTATCGACAGCAGATTGTCTGTCGGGTTTCGTCCTCCACGATGGCGGCGCTGACGGCGCTGAAGCAGGACGGCCAGCTAAAGCGGGACGAGGAGACCCGAAGCTTACCACTTTCCGTGGTTTTTCTCGGTTGCCCTCTTGGTGTTGCCCTTGCTCCTCCCTTCCCCCCTCTCATTCCCCTGATCATCACCTCCGGCCTCCACGATAACGCTACTGATTCCTAATTGTCGTCATCCTTCATGGTAATATCTGCTTGTTCGTCCCCGCCTCCATTAATACTGTTGCCATTATCGGCGTTTCCCTCGTCGCTTCCGTTCCCGTTCCCGTTCGCGCCAGAAGAGCTCGCACTACGGCTCCCACTACCACTGCCACTAGCACCGGAACTGGAACCGGCAGCACTCTCCGCGGTAGGTGTGACGTGGACTGTATCCTTCATCCCCTCCTCGCCCTCCTTCTTCGGCGTCGTAGCCCCAAGCGATTTCTGCTTTTCCAACCAACCAGGAGGAAAACCAGGGCCACTCTCGGCATTACCGTAATCGCTCTTCTTGGTGCCCTTGGGCCATCTGCCGGGGCCGCGACCGGTGCCACCCGCTTTGCGCTTGCTGCTGCTACTGCTGCGGGGTTTGGCGGCGGAAGATACGCGGCGGACACCGCTCGTACGACGGGGGTTTCGTGGCCGGG
>RANZ01000490.1:0-26678 GCA_009805285.1 Neurospora terricola FGSC 1889 | reverse complement strand
TTTTTCGTTTCTTGCTTTTCTCTTTTTGATGTCCAAAACAAAGTTCTTATTCGACGAGGACGCCTCTTCTTATGCCTGATGAGCGCATCTCCCTTACTGGCTCCCGATTCAGATGTGCCTCTCGCAATCGCAAGACCAAGAAGGTCGTTAAGTTAGTCGTTGACACCGTTTTTACCCCCATGCGCGTCGCGGCGATCAAAGCAGAGGCATTGCTATGGTGTCAAAGACTTGGTGATTCTGGTAGGCATATTGGGACCCTTGTTGGTGCATCTTGACTGGATGTTAAACCCATCAAGGGCTACTTTGTAAGGTATGTATGTGTACAGCTTTCTTTAAAAGAAATCACTCCCCTCCTCCTCCTCCGCCGCATTACCAACAACCTTTCTCCCGTGCCTTTCTTTATCACCAGCACCCCTAGGCTTCATCCTAACCCCCTGCCCTTTCAGAGCCGCATACCCAGGGGCATTTGCGCCGTTTGGACTTCCACCATGTCTTCCCTCTTTCTCGTTCCCTTTTCCATCCACGTCACCCCTCGTACCTGTCATATCACCCCTCTTCTCTCTAGGACCCGGACCAGGACTAAAATCCAACCAAGAATTATCATACCCTCCCTTCTTCCCACCGTCCCGCTCGTAATCCTCGTCTTCCTCTTGTGCACTTTCAATTCGGGCGGAATCCTTCACTCCCTCGACCTCAGCAGCCATCAACCCCCGCATAATCCCCAACCCCTCTTCCCTTTCTCCGTCATCGCCTAGTCCCTTTTGCAACCCCCAAGCTGCCATGAAGCTGGTGATTCCGCGGTAGTTACGATGTAACCATAGTAGCTCGTGAGAGGAGAGGTAATTGCGGGGACTCCAGGTGGGCTTTGTTGGTGTTGGTGTTGGTACCTGGACGATTGGGGTGGGCGGAGTGACGGTGGGTGTTTGGAGCTGGGGGRGGGGGTGGTGGGTTGGTGCTGTTGTTGTTTTCGTCGCTGTGGCGGTGGTGATGGTGGTGGTGGTGGCGATCTGTTCTGTGGCGCTACTGTGTCCCGTTTTCTCGGTGGACCGGGAGGAGGCAGAGGTGGATGTTGAGAGTTGAGGCGCATGCTGTGGGCGGCGAGAGCGAGAATAACTTAGGCTATCACTCCGCTTGGGGATGACATGTGTCGACACCACCGATTGGGAAGACGCGAGGGTTGAGGCTGATGCTAATGATGATGACGTCGAGGGTTTCTGCTGGTGCTGATGCTGGTGCTGGTGCTGATGCTGGTGTTGTCGCTGCTTCTCAGGTGGAGCAGTCGCCGATCGCGAGGGAGCAGCGGAAAACTGAGACTGAGACTGAGACTGAGACAGAGAATAAGAGGGAGGAACGGGCCATATGCTCTCCCTTATTCCGTAGGTGCCGGCACTTCCTGGTTCGGCCTCCTCCCTTTCATGTTCTGGTGGTGTCAAGGGAGGAGACAGGACTCCCAATCCGACTGCGTACCCAATTCCCAGAGAAGAAACGTCGTTAGAGGAGGAGGTAGTAGGCGGCGATGCCTTGCGACTCCTACTTCCACTGCGCTGGACATTGGCAATATGAGCTCCCTGTTGCCTCCCCCTTGGAGTTGGAGTATCTTCCCGCTCGCCAAATTCCGACTCAGAAGATTCAACAGAGGTGAGTGGACTGACGCCGCCGATAGCGCCAGCCATGTTGATGTTATCCTCAGCCCTTCTTCCACCGTCTACCAAGGGCGTGACGCTACCGGGGGCTCCGGGCGGTGGGGGGACGGGAAGAGGTTTCCATTTGGAGTTACTCCTCGCTGGTCCTTGGGGCTTCCACGTCTCTTCCGGCTTTGTGACAGCCACCCCTACCGCTACCGCTGCACCACCACCACCCTCTTTCTTGTCTACTGAAGACGATGACGACGAAGAGTTGGAGGGCACCCTCAACGGCGCGGGGTGAATACTCCCATCACTCTTCGTATGCCTGTGCCGCGACTGATGAAGACCTTGTCCCTCCCGTTCATGCGGGTCCCCCCCTCCATTATATCTACTTCCCAATCCCAACTCCCTTAACTGCGGCCGTTCATGCAACTCCGGACTAACCGGCCTCGGCGGCTTCCCAGTCGCTGTAGCAGGCTTCGTGATGACCGTCAGTGACTCGGGCGGATCGTGGTACAAATCCGACCATTGCGTGACTCGGCTATCGATGCTGTTGGCGCAGCTAGTTCGAGTCCGGCTTGGTGGGGCGAGGAAGTTGGAGGACAGAGAAGATGAGTGCACATGGCCGTTGGATTCGACACGGCCGCCGCCGAGGTGGATGATTTCGAGGGTTTGGTGGCCTGAGTTGGAGGAGGAGCGGCCGGAGGGTTTGGATTTGGATTCGCTGGTGTGGGTGTTAGTGATGGCTTTGGTGGTGTAAGATGGGAGAGGGAAGGGGAAGTGGGAAAAGGTGAGGGGGAGATATGAAGACGTACCGGCTCGAGTTAGACCTCTTTACCCAATCCTTTACCCTTTGGGTGGACTTGCCGCCTCCAATCATTCTTGATCCGGAACCTGAAGGTGACGGAGGCGAGAGAGGCGAGGAGAAAGACCTGCTCAGTGATGACGAAGGCCGTTCTTGAGTTTGACTCTCCGCACCCGCATACCGTTGATGCTTATTTTGGGAGGTGGACGTAGAACTTGTGAAAGTGTTTGACCTTTTTGGGACATGAAAGTTCTGGTTGTGTCCGTTATGGTTGTAAGTGTGACCCCTCGAACCAAGAGAACTGCCACTGCGTAGGGGAGGCAATTCCCCATTTAACGACTCCGGGATGGTCTCCATGTTGTATTTCACAAAGTACTCGGCAATGGTGTGCTGCTGAGTCGGATTCCAAGTGGTGGCTGTCTCGGCTCTTGCTGAACTTGGCAATGTCGTCGGAGGTCTCTGCTGTGGTGATGGTGCTGTCATTCTGCATTCCTGGTCTGCAGCATTCACAAGCAAGGCAGCAAGGGCTGATGGCTCACGATGATCACCGCTTCGGACCGGTAGTGAGTGTGGAGGTTGCAATGATGGCGCAATACTTCCGGCGCGTTTTCCCGGTAGTCAGGTTCCTTGGTGTCTTGGTGATGTGCAGAACTGCAGATGATGAGGGAGGTCTAGGCCAGGCGGATGAGGAATTGAGCATGGTAATATATTGAGCAGCGCCAGGGTTCCATTCGCGTGCCATACTGAAACTTTGGGCTCCGGATCGCGCTGTGGTGGGCTGGACCACATGGGTTGATGGGGTATCGATGTTTCGGAGCTTCGCTTTGTTTCGAGTTCCTGCACGGAATGGGCACTGGGGGAAATGCACACATGTGAACGGTCGTTCGCCATGGTGTGGTATCACAATGGCTTGTTGATGATATCGGCCCCCTTTCGCCGATGTTTGGGAACATCCTGGATTCGGTCGTATGAGTGGTTGACGTTGTTTCAAGCTTGTCCCCCAAGGGCCCCGTAGCTGTGGGTGTCCATGTGGTTTCCGGGCGAGGAAGCGAGCCCATTGGCTGAGACGAGCGCAGACTAAACCCAATCAATCTCGAAGGTTCCAGCCAATCCGACCTCCAAACGTCCAGGAGGTATATCAACCTCCACTAAGAAACGTTGATGAATGCTTCCTTCGGGAGTCAGAAGTGTCCATCGTCGGAGATCACAGATTACGAGATAAGCAATGTTTTCCAAGTGATGAAGTTGGTGTCTCACGCACCTGTGAAATCTATTCAATAAGCAGACCACTCCCAAACGCCTTGATGCCTGTATAGCTAATATCTATCCGATGAACTCCAAGCCAATGCCCTTTCTCGTATCGATCATGTAACCATATCATGCCTCTATAGTTCCGTAATTGCCGTGATCTGCCGAGGCTCCCGTGACAGGTCTTCTGCCGAGGAGTGATTCTCCCTCGGCAGAAGGAGTATCCTTCGCGGAAATCTTTCGATACCGAACAACTTCCGCCCCCGTCTCATCAATAACCTTCTCAGCCACAAGCTCATAGCCCCCAAACCGAGGCAGGACCTTGGTCCATACAACCCAGTATACAGCACCGAGGCCAAGGACCCCGGTGCCAACAAGAGGGAAAGCGTAGTACGGGTAGCCGTCGGCATTCCAGTCGTCGTTGGGTGGGATGAAAGGGGTAATGGCAAGGAAGATGTTGAGGCAGAGGTAGATAAAAACCACTGGTAGCCAGGTGCGCCAGGGTGAGCTCCATCCTTCGATCTTGCTGAAGCGAAGATAGATGAGGCCGCCGGCGACGAGGCCGTTGATCCAGGCGCCGGGGTAGGTGTATCTGATGCCAGTGTTAGAGGCGTTCACAGTAACGAGAAAGAAAACGACGTACAAATTGACAAGGAAGTTGTAAGCGGGTCCGGGAGGAGGCCCGACAAGGACAATGACGGTCACGATCCAGTGGAGTAGCAGCTATCACGGAGTCAGAATGACAACACTAACAGACGACTTGAGCAACTCACTGAAGCAGCAGGCGTGTTGAACGGCTTGGTCGACGCCCAAAACTTGCTTCCAGGCAAGATCCCTTCCTTGGCGAGTTCTTGGTTCACTCTCGAGTGCGTAAAGCTCACGGCCAAAACATTGCCAATGTTGCTCAAGGCCACAAGAGCCGGGAGACTTCTGGCAGCAGCACTCTCTCCAAACATGTTGCGGAAGAAGAGTCCGGCCACGATGACCTCGGACTTGGCCAACTCAGCCTTGGGAATAGCAGCGAAGTAAGCGACGTTGGCCAGAACGTAAAGGATGGTCACGCCAACGACCGCCAAGGGCGCCGCGATGGAGAGTGTGCGCTTGGGATGCTTCAGCTCGCCCATCACGTAGTTGGCATTCTCCCAGCCCTTGTAGCTGTAAACGACCTGAAGGAGGGCAGTAGCATATGCATACGCTCCGCCGCCCCCAAATCCATCACCCTTTTCGATGGACCAGATGTCGTCAAAGTTGTGAGGGTCGGGAACTCGACGATGGCCAGCCAATGCAGCAAAGCCCGAGAAGACAATCAGTAGTAGGACTAGTACTTTGAACACCCCGAGTGCGTTGGTGAGCCTCAACCCCCCTTTGGGAAAGACGGAGTGAAGGAATATGACGAAGCTGATGCACAGCACGGCAATGGCCCGGGCCGGCCATCCGTCAGGCAGGTCATATCCTAGGGCCAGCAAGACATAGCGGCCAAAAGCGAGCGAGTTTCCGGCAGAGAACCCGAGGAGGACCATCTGGACTGCAAATACGGAAGTGACGAGATAGACAGGTTGCCGATATACTCGTTCGAGGTAGTTCTTTTCGCCTCCAGATTTGGGGATGGCCAGGCCGAATTCCAGATAGACGCTGAGTCCGGATAGTGTCAGAAGACCAGCAACGCCCCACATCAACAGGCAGATACCGACGGAGCCCGTGGAAGCGAAGATGCTGGATGGTGTTGAGAAGATGCCAGTTCCGATCATCTTGTTTAGGATCAAGAAAACGGCACCTGTGACGCCGATTTTCCTGGACTCTGGGACTGCATATTCCAGGGAATCTCCGGAGATGGGTACGCCGTTGACGTCGAGGATCTCACTAGCAGCAACACTGTTGATACTGGCGGCATCGAGGTCCGGAGATGCCAAGGGCTTGGGCCCTTTTCGGTCGGTGCCCATTGTTGTTGAATGGGATAACGGTAAAGGATGAATTTTGACAGAACTTCAGAAAGAAAATGCATAAACAGGTAGATGCCAGAGGCTCAAAGACGTGACGGGGGTTTGCTTGGTGGCGAGTTAAGCAGGCGGGATCATGGGATTTGGACACAATGCCAACAGCGTGGGTCTTTTAAAGAACATTCATAAAACATAAAAAGCAAAGATGTCTTGACAAGACACTTGTCCGTGAGTCAAGAAACATTGGCAAACCACCAAGTGTGGTGGTGATCACTAGGCCGATGGCGTGCTCGTGGGAAGCGATTTGCAGTGGTTGCACGGGGCTCAAACCCACCGAGCACCATTCCCGATCCGGAAGTTGAGTGTGTTCCCGGCCAGAGGACGTCTGCCGTTCAACCGGAGTGCGCCGGGGGTGTCCCGGCCGGAAGATGATATGAGTGTTGACTCCGTGCTCCGGCGCCGGATGGAGTCCGAGATATGACATCTGCGCTTGCAGTTGTGGTTCTGCTCTTGGCATTGTTGAAGAGCCATCTTGAAAATCTAGATGAGGGGCGGCATGTGGGGTACAGCCTCGCCAAAAAACGGCATGGGTTTTGTAAGTGAAGAGCCCAATAACAATTCATTGACCTCGACTGAAATGAACAGGGAAGGTGTCGTTAATGGCAATGTCGATTCAACATCCAGGCCATGAAGTGAGGTTGAAGTTGAAGATGCGACGGACGGACTCCATCCGAGCGTGTCATTGCGCGTGAACGATGAAAGAGACGAAACGACTCGGGCGTCTCGACGGCCCGATGCAGCCCGGCAACCGTCTGGCACTGCACTCGCACTGGCGTGCCTGGCCCGGCGCTCCCGCCTTACCGACCCCTGCTCAAGGGTCCAATAAAAAGATGTCGCCCCTCTTCAGCCCGCCGCCCGGTGACTCTTCAGCCCGCCCTGCTATCGACCCCGCTATCGGCCGGCCATTGGATTTGTGAAGCCATCTTCAATCGCGAATCCCAACCAGACACGCGCCGCCATTGATTGTCCTTTTCCCAATTATCGCGACACGAGCCACGGTATTCTTCGACACCCACAACCACCATGACCACCGATTCCACTCTTGCCGCGACGGCCGATGCCAAGCTCGCCATCTCTGGCGACAACAAGTTGACCAAGGAGCAGCAGCTTGCCCTCATCAACGTCAACTTGGCCGAAGTCCTCAACCCCGAGATTATCGAAAAGGTCATTGACGAAGGCCGCGCCCCGAGGATCTACTGGGGTAATTACGACTCCACTTCCATGTCATCAGAAGAACTAAAGGCTAACCTCTTGCTCCGTTTACAGGAACTGCCACTACCGGTCCGTACTTTGTCGCAAACCACCTTCCATCCTCGCAACACCTAGCTGACACCTGTTAAAGGCCGTCCTCACTGCGGCTACCTAGTTCCCGCCATCAAGATCGCCCAATTGCTTGCCGCCGGCTGCCATGTCATCGTCCTCCTCGCCGATATCCACGCCGTCCTCGACAACCTCAAGTCCACCGTCGAGCTCGTTGGCTACCGCGCCAAGTACTATGAGCGCACCATCACCGCCCTCCTGAAGGCCGTTGGTGTCCCTACCGACAAGCTCGAGTTCGTCCTTGGCAGCTCCTACCAGAAGAGCCCCGACTACATCATGGATGTTTACAAGCTCGCGACCCTCGTCTCCGAGCACGACGCCAAGAAGGCCGGTGCTGAGGTTGTCAAGCAGTCCGACAACGCTCCTCTTTCCGGTCTCCTCTACCCCATTCTCCAGGTCCTCGACGAGGAGTACCTCAAGGTCGATGCTCAGTTCGGTGGTGTTGATCAGAGGAAGCTGTTCGCTGCCGCCAAGGACTGGCTCCCCAGGTTGGGCTACAAGGAGGTATGTCATGATTTGATGGAGGAACAGCACAATAGGATACTAACGTACGGCTAGCGCGCCCACATCATGAACCCCATGGTCCCCGGCCTCCAGGGCTCCAAGATGTCTTCCTCCGACCCCGACAGCAAGATCGATCTCCTCGACGCCCCCGATGTTGTCACCAAGAAGATCCGCAAGGCCGAGGCTGCCCCCAAGGTCACCGAGGGCAACGGTCTTATCTCCTTCATCGAGTACGTCCTGTTGCCCGCGGCTCAGCTCCTCGGAAACGAGGGCTTCCGCGTGGACCGTTCGCGCGACAACCTCGAGGCCCTCGTCTACACCGACATTGCCAAGATCAAGGCCGACTACGAGAGCGATGTTGTAAGTTGCCCCTCTTTATCTTCTCAGCTTACAGTGAGGATACTAACACCACACAGCTCACTCCCCAACTCGTCAAGCCCGCCATCTCTGCCGCCATCAACGAGCTCCTCGCCCCCATCCAGACCGCCTACCAGGCCTGCCCCGAGTGGCAGGAGATTGCCACCAAGGCCTACCCTCCCGAGATCAAGGCCAAGAAGGAGAAGAAGGTCAAGAACAAGGGTACCCGCTACCCTGGTGCTGCGGCTAAGCTCGAGGATGCTGCGGATGAGGCTACTCCTGAGCCTGCGACGGAAAACGCATAAAGGCATAGACTGCATAGAATGTGTTTGATTGATGAACTATTTTCTTGCATCTAGCGTCTTTGTTTTCTGATCATGTTTGGCTGGGTTTTGTTATGTAGGGTAGATAAAGGGAGTTATAAAAGTGTATAATGTCAGGGTTTGTTTCTGGGTTGATGTTCGGAAAACACATGGGCATATGGTATGTGCAAAGCTCTGGTCTCGCGACTCGGCGACACATATGACCACACATCAAGGGACAGGAAGATACGAACTGTGCTCTCTCCACGGCACGAAAGTCAAAGTCGAGAAAGACTATCGAGCCGTGACCTCCACCAGTCGTGATCAGCTTCCACACCCCGGAGCAATGACACACACACATCTCCAGCCGCCACATCGCAAGAACCGGCGTCCAGAACAATGACCGGAAGCAAGCTATGAGGCATGGTCATACAAAGTACAATCAATAGAGCAGCACGCATCTAGATAACAGACACGCAAGACTCCGAAGAGCGGCCATACGGACAAAAACACCCTCAAAAAAGAGCATTTCTACGAGTGATAAAATGTAGATCTCAGAATGAAACCACCGCCAGACTGATTAACTGACGTTAGAGATTAACGAAGGATCATTTCTTCTTCGAGCGTCCATGGGGACCAAAGCCCCCTTTGCCACGTATGCATTGCTCACTGAAGAAACCCAATGCTATGGCTGGAACACCCGGACTATCTGAAGAAGAAGAAAAGGAGAAAGAAAAGTTTCAAGAATTGGCGACGCGCGCGATTTGCAGATGTAGGGTCGAGTTTGAGATGGTCTGTGCACCGTAGTGGGGTTGTGGTTTCTGGGTGGATTGTGTCTATCATCACGTGCTGCCGGAAGTCTTGGAGCTTTGGAAGAGGGACGAGAAAAGGATGACGACAGAGGGTTAGGGTCAAGATTCGAATTAGCTTTGTTTCTATTGGTCGTATTCATACCGAGGTGCCGAGAGCTCCAGTTTGTTGCCGCATCCCGATGTCTCTGCTCTGGCGAGCAGGGCAGCGGGCACAGCGAGTGCGCTTCACAGGCGTGCGACGAAGACGAATGCGCGAACGGGTCCCGGGACGTCCTCGGGAAATGGAACATCATTGATTGACCGGATTGACCTCCAGAATCCCCAATCCACACATCCCATCCATCCACATCCACCCCTTCCGCAGTCCGACCAGACCTCCCTCCAATCGATCCCGGTAGAGAGACAGAGCGACACCAGCCTGAAAGTCCTCCGAGATTCAATCTGCTTGCACCTTGTCCCAAACCACCAACCATCACACCCCTCCCGTCGTCACTCCGTCGTCGTCGTCAAAATGATTGCTCAGCGCGCTGGTACCACCGCCCTTCGTCGGGGTATGTCTCAACTTTTTTCCTTTTGTCTATGTCGTCTATTGGAGTTGCTCTATGTTGCGCATTGGGTGCAACATGCAATGATGCAATATCTATCCCATCCTATCCTATACCTCCCGTCCCGGCCCACGCGACTTGTCCCCGTGCCCCGTGATATCGTGAAGAAGGATGGAAGGCTAATCGCGCTTTAACATTCACAGTGGCCGCTGCCCCTAGCAGCGTCTTCAAGCTTGCTCCCCTTGCTATGCAGACTAGGTAGGCACCGATCCCCTCTCTCGAACATATACTCCCTCCTCCGTCACACCGATGTTGCGATCCCGCGTCACCCGGTCGGGTTCGGTCCATACGGCTCCGATGGTTCAACACAGAAGGCATCCCGTCGCCTAGGTTACCGGTTGCGATATATCCCGAGCAAGAGGAGGAACACCAACAACCGCGCCGGCGCATCTACCGGACGTAACAACCGAGACACCCGGCGGGATACGCGCCCAACCGCCGAACTACCCGTCACCACCAACACCAACCAGCACTCCCATCACCACCAGAACCGTCACCAGCGTCACCACCACCAACACCACTCCCACATCGACCCACCTCAACCACCCAAACCACTAAACAACCTCTCCTCCCTCGAACAACTAACTAACGCCCACCCCTCACCAAAAAACAGATCCATCCAAACCGAAAAACTCACTCCCGCCGACGAGGGCGCCCTCCTCGCAAAGCAACGTCTTCTCCGCCCCGTCTCCCCCCACCTCGAGATCTACGACCCCAAGCAGACCTGGTTCGGCGGTTCTGCGTGGCAACGCATCACAGGCGCCTCGTTCTCCGGCGCCCTCTACGCTTCCGCCGTCGCCTACCTCGCCGCTCCCCTCGTCGGCTGGCACCTGGAGTCGGCCTCGCTCGTCGC
The DNA here is from genome assembly GCA_009805285.1 of Neurospora terricola FGSC 1889. Classification (NCBI taxonomy): domain Eukaryota; kingdom Fungi; phylum Ascomycota; class Sordariomycetes; order Sordariales; family Sordariaceae; genus Neurospora; species Neurospora terricola. The sequence continues at coordinate 16,250 of RANZ01000490.1, read as the reverse complement.
TGCCGCCGCTGCCTTGCCCGTTGCTGTCAAGGGCGGACTCAAGTTCCTTGTTGCTTGGCCGTTTGTTTTCCACGCTATTAATGGCGTGAGACACTTGGCTTTTGATTTGGGCATTGGGTTTACGAGGGCTACGATTATTAAGACTGGTTGGTACTTTTGGGGTGCGTCTATTGTTGGGGGTGTTTATTTGGCTTTTTTCATGTAAAGCATTCTCCTCTAGGGGTGGTTTGCTGAGGGGGGTAGAGTAAAGGAGGATTGGGAGGAAGGAAGATTGGAAGGGGAGGGGAACTCTTGAACAAATCCTGCGGTTATCCACGGAAAAGATTGGAGAGAACTAGGTTTGTGCTGTTGTATGAGTAACCTGTTACCTAGGAGAGGAAGGGGAGGTGTTGGAATGGAAACATTCACTTTTTTTTTTCTTCGTGTGAAGCACGATTACCATGCGATCCTGACATCAGTACAACAAATACCCATGTGACAGGCAGTTTGTGCTGGGACGCCCCCAGGTAAGACGAAGGCCAGTTCCCAATGATCGATCCAGTTTAATGAATCATTACTTATGTGGGTGTCGAGGTCTCAAGTAGACTAGACCAATGATCACAGCAAGGACTGACTCATCACGGAACAGCCCGGAAGGCGCTTAAGCATAAACGAACTGTTAGGGTAGGTCTATTTCTGAGAGCAGTACCACACCACTGTATATTTTAAGGCTATGCAGATGCAGCCGACTTTCATCTCATCAAACTTGAAGCGACCCTGTGTATCCGACTAAACAAGTCCATTTGTTAAAGCTCATATGAAACCAAACCCAAACGCCACGCTGTGTGTGATATAAGAATAGCAAAAGCAGGTAAAATACAACTGCGGCCATGTGATTTGCGTAACAATCGAAGTCAAATCACCTTTGTTGCCGGCCCATGTCCTTCCTGTCTCGGTCCTCACCTGGAGCTCACGCCTCACCCTCATCTATGCCCTAACCTCTTCAGCATCCATGTTAATCAAGAAGATATTGGAGGAGGCGGATAACGAGTTCCTCCTCAGAAGGATTGTCATGAACTGAAGCAGAAGCCTCGGCCGCACTAGACGATGATGATGACGAAGCAACAGCAACAGCAACAGGTTGTACCACCACCGCCTCTGGTGCATTTCTCCCGGCAGTCGTCGTTGTCGTTGTCGGGTTTGTTGGAGGACTCTCACTGCGCCCAACTGTCTCTGACCGCTCCCTTTGCTCAGTCTTCTTCCCACCGACCTCGTCGTTCTCTTCCATAATCAAGGCCTCGTCGGCGCGGGATCCCTACTCCAAATGCCTCACCTCCAAAATGCCCCGATTCAAATGCTGGTTGCCCAACCGCGCCACTCTTTCGCCGATCGTCCTTCCCAGGAACTCAATCACCAGCTGGCCCTCCCTCTCGAGCTCGTCTACGTCAGCCACATTAGGCAGGGTAATCCCCTCCACCAGCGTCTCGATAGCCTTCATGATGCCTCCGACCAAAGCCTCATACTCGAAATGGTTTGCCTCGCCTTTTTCGCGGAGCGGAGTGAGGATGCCCTCGTCGAACATCTTCAGGTTCGGCAGAACCAAAATGCGCACGGCTTCGGGCCCGCCGGCTGCCGCAAGACCGCTGATGGCGCCGTACAATACAGCGGGGGACTTACTAGGGTCGAGGAAGAATTTGAGGCAGGTGCGGGTGAGCTTAGGCCGCAAAAGGGCGTTGGTCTTGCTGTATTTCCTGGCTATGGTACCCAGCAGACTAGCAGCCACTTCGCGGAGACGGTACTGGTCCTTCAGAGCGTCGGTTCCTTCCAGGCTAGACTCCGATCCACCTAGCTTGCGGGCCATGAGGCAGGTTAAGACGGGCGCGGCGAGAGATGAGGCGTACGGATCGAGGAAGATGGAGGGGTTTTCGAGGATGGCGCCCGTGAGCTCCATCATTTGACGGAGCACAAAGAGGTCGTCGAGTCGGTGGGTGACTTGGTTGTTGATGAAGGAGACGAAGTAAGGCACGAGCTGGTGGAGGCCGGGGTCGGAGCGGACCGAGTCGAGAGCCGCAGAGCGCAGGCGCGTCTTCTCTTCGTCTGGGTCGTCGTCCATGATGGCCGCTTGCACTTTGTCGAAGTAAAGGATGAGCTCTTTGCTGATGACGTGCTTGACGGCGGGGCGGAAGGCGACGTTGTCATTGCCGGCGAGGGCGGCGACGGCGGGATTGGCGCCGGGGCCCTTGGGCAGGAGGTCTTTGGAGGAGGTCTCGGCTGTGGTGGGGTTTTGGGGGATGGAGGGTTGGACGCCGTCGATTGCGAGCCAGTGGGCTGGGAAGGCAACAGTTAGCTGAGGTCAAGCTGACTCTTGGGTCAGATGGGGAGGAAGCTTACCGGTAAAGCTCATATCGCGGGGCACCTTTGGTAAGGGAGCGTTGATGACCTTCTCAAAGTCCACCTCCTCGTCTTCAATGTAGAACAGCGGTTGGCCGGGGCCAATGCTAGCTTCTCCGTAGCGAAGTGGTCGCGTGGAATCGTATCCGTAGAGGGGCTCAACATCGAGAACCCTCAGAGCTTGCGAGACATCTTGTACGGTCAGAGTTGTGCGGTTGGCGGCGCGCATAAAGCGTAGGGCCTCGACGACGACCTGGCCAATTCGATATTCGACATCTTGGGTGAGGACGCGGAGGGGCTCTTCGGTCAAGTTGATTCCTATCGACTCGGCGACATCCTTGACGTTCTCGGGGTTCCAGAGGAGTTTCGGTCCCTCCGCTGCCATGGTTTGTGATTGCGATGGTTCGGTTTGACAATATGGTCGTGTAGTTTCGGTGGTGGGATGTTGGTCTTAAAATCGTCGACTTGAGTCGCGTGGATGGAAGCTGTCGCGTTCAGTGGTGGTGTAGAATGATGTACAGGTCAAGATCACAGTGGATGGACAAGGGCAACTGACGAACCACAAAGAGGGGCCCCGCAGTGGGACCTGAGTGGTTCGTGCCTGGACAGCCTAGCCGGTTAGGGTTAGCGCTTGGCGTTCGAAGTGGTTGTAAAAATAAACCGAACATGGACAATACGGCTCGCTTTAGCTAGGGAAGGCCGTTACAACATTGTAAAAGGGATCACAATAATTTGAAAACACATCGGCCAGAGTCACTTGGGGATTCTTCCATTCAGGGAATGCCTACAAGTTAGGTTCAAAGGTAGAATAAAGATGCTTGGATGCGTAATAAGAGTATATCAAGGTGTAATGTACAGACCGTGACGTGTTCGGTTTATTCTTACGACCATTCGGCGTTCAGTGAAAGGTGCTCCACATATCTCGACGACGTCCATTGACTTCATCTCTTCAACTTCACCTTTCCATCACTCGTCATTATCGTCCATGTTGTCGCCTGCAGCTGCGATTTCGAGATGCTTCAACCATTTTTGCCTTCTGAGTTTTCCGGGAACATCATCTTTGTCTCATATCTACCGCCGCATGAAAGCCGCTTCCGTTCCCTCCCACCTAGAGTCACGGTGTCACCATTGTCGATGTCATCAACCTTTCCAGACATGGCCACTCGTTGATATGGGTCCCATTTCCAAAGTCACACTTCCATATGAACCTCAAGACTCTTAGCCGGCGGCCTTCTACTTTACTTGCTTCATAGAAACCGTTCCCTGGTCATGATATCAAGTTGTTGATGAATGAAACATCCTTGGTTGTGTTCCTTTCCACTGGTTGCTAGCCACAACTCTGTCTTTTTGATGCTCCTCCATGTCTGCAAGTGCCCCTTCGTTTTTTCCAATATTCCTCACTGGTGTTATTGTCCTTCAATGCTTTTCCGAGGACTGTTGTCCTTTATCAAGACTTTCCCCCAAGCCTTTCGTTCCTGACTCCGGTAGCTGGCATTGATAATGGAGGGTAGCATTTAGCGGCTGAAAGTATTTCACATGTGGAAACACCACACCATTGAGTGTTGGTTATCGCATGAGGCGCAGGAAAGTTCCGCTCTGTTTCGACTATCTCGTTGAAAGGATTTGCGGAATCATGAGCCGACAGAGCAGATCCTCCTGCCCTTGTCACGGAGCTTGCTGTTCCATGCATCAGTGGCTAAATGTCGTCAAACGTCCTTTATCCTGATATCCTTATTAAACGCGCTCAACGTTGCCTGATATCCATGGTAGTCTAGCCGAGGAATCCCCAATTACAATTGGCTCCTCTCCCGCGGCTTACACCAAAACAACAAGACTCTGGGGACGGAAAAGGCTTCATGGACCAGCTTTCTGTCCTATACTGTTGCACAAAAACATTTCAGAAGTCAAAACGAAACTCGACAACACAAAACAAAAACGATAAATCCATCGGCTCACAGTAGGGAGCTTCTTCGGCACCTCGGAAATGACTGGACCGCTTTACTCTGTTTGCACCAGGAGGCCACTGCCGGAACCAGTTGATCAGGTCTGAGTGTAATCGAAAGTCTGGTCTGGGCTTGCGGCTTATCAAGGGCACCTGGGGTCCATGTTGTGTCCAATTCTGTCGGCCCCAAGAAGGACCAGCCCGACATGTCCGCTAGCCTCTGGCAGCAGCGCCGTTATGCCAGTCATAGCTCGATCTTGCGGTCCGGATGAGCCGTTGGCTGGATCGGTACCCGGTCGCATCTTCTTCAGGTTCTGCCGCGGCTTGATGCGACCCCAGATTCTACGACCTGGATCAGCACTGCTATACAAGCACCTTGACGACCACTCGACCCATGGCCCACATCAAGCACGGCATGAAAGCACCATGCTTACTGCCGTAGATTAATCTTTCGATACGCCAGTCGAAGGACATGCTTTTCCTGAGACGCTCAATCCCGCGAGGCAAAAGATTCCCGACCCCGAACGTCGATCAACTCTTCGACCCCTGATCGTTAATAAACATGAATCGGCAAAACAACTTCGTGATCCGATACACTGCTCAGCAGACCGAGATTGCATCTCTAGATGAAGGGAGGACCTATAAGTGGGCAGACGGCCGTATGATCTACTTCAACAGTGGCGCCATCACTTACAGTTCCCACTCTCGTTTCAGGATCACGACGACCGGCGGTGACGGGAACTAGCTGGTGGTCGAACCAAGATTGAACCTCCAAGCGAGTATAACTCAAGCTGCATTTCCCTGGATTTCTCCACGTTTTCTATACATAGACGTCTTCGAGAACCAGGACACCACTGCTTGCCAAGAACATCACTCACAGCTTTGTAATACATCATTCCCGTATCACGTTACAACACGGCAGTTCTTGTCACCATGTTACCCCTTATATCCCTCCTGTCCATTGCAGGCTTGGCAACCGCAGACATCTCACCCTTCGAAAAGGCCGACGCCCTCACCGACTGCCTCACCCAGTCCAGCGTCCCCTGGAACACTCGCGGCTCCAACGACTGGAAACTAGACGCTGCTCCCTACAACCTCCGACTCAACTTCACACCAGTCGCCATCGCCGTCCCCACCACCGTCAAACACATCCAAGACGCGGTAGCCTGTGCCTCCAAGATAGGAGTAAAAGCCAACGCCAAGTGCGGCGGGCACAGCTATGGCTCCTTCGGCCTCGGAGGGGAAGATGGTCATCTCACTATCGAGCTGGATAGGATGAACAAGGTTGTGCTGGATAACACCACCGGTATAGCGACGGTAGAAGGAGGGTCGCGGCTGGGACATGTTGCGTATGAGCTCTACAACCAAGGCAAGCGTGCGTTCAGCCATGGGACTTGTCCAAGGTAAGCCTCTCCCCCCATTTTCCCCTACACCAACTCAACCCAAACTCAACTAACCCTCACCAGCGTCGGCGTAGGCGGCCACGTCCTCCACGGCGGCTACGGCGTCTCCTCACACACGCACGGCCTCGCCCTCGACTGCCTCGACTCCGCCACCTTAATCCTCGCCAACTTCTCCCTCGTCACCTGCTCCGCGACTCAAAACCCCGATCTCTTCTGGGCTTTACGGGGGGCAGGCGGCTCCCTCGGCATCGTCACCGAGTTCCGCTTCAAGACTTTCGCCGTGTCCGAAACCGTAACCTTCTTCATCGCCCAAGCGCCGTGGAAGACGGAAGCACAGGCTCGCGAGGGGATGACAGCTTTCCAGGATTTTGTGAACGATAGCCAAAAAATGCCGAGGGAGTTGAATATGCGGTTGTTTATCACTAATAGGTTTGTCAATTTTGAGGGGCTGTTTTATGGAGATAAGAGTGGACTGCAGGCGGTGTTGGGGCCGTTGTTGAAGAGCACGAATGCGAGTTTGGTGATGGCGCAGCAGGGGGGTTGGTTGGATCAGGTGAAGCATTTTGGGAATGGAGTTAGTTTGGATCAGGGACATCCTTATAGTATGGTAAGCTGTTTTTCTTTTCTCCTCCTTCATTCTTTCCAAGGTTTTTTTCCGCTCTCTCTTCACCTTTCTTTCCTCTTTCATCCCGTCCTCTTACTCTTTCTCTCTTCAGGTCTCCATTCCAAAGTCTTTAGAGCCCTACCAACTAACGATACCTACCTAACCAGCACGAAACCTTCTACTCCTCCTCCCTCTACACCCACCCCCTCACCCCCTCCCAACTCTCCGCCTTCACCTCCYACTGGTTCACCCACGCCAAATCCAACAAGCGGGACTGGTACGTGCAAATCGACGTGCACGGCGGTCCCACCTCCGCCGTCACCGTTCCGGACGTGGACTCCACCGTTTACGCCCACCGGAATTACCTGTTCATGTTCCTGTTCTACGACCGTGTCGATAGGGGGGCCTATCCATCTGAGGGCTTCGCGGCGATACAAAATTTCGTGGGCAATGTCACGGATAAGATTCCGGTGGAGGAGTGGGGCATGTATGTCAATTATCCGGATCCGCAGATGGAGAGGGAGGCGGCGCAGAGGAATTATTGGGGAAAGCACTTGGCGAGGTTGAGGAGTGTGAAGGGGAGCGTGGATCCGGGGGATTTGTTCAGCTATCCGCAGGGAGTTGTGCCTGCTGTGTGGGAGGGATGCTGGGGAGGGTGTGGATGGTGCGGTGGTCACGTTGATATGTGGTGGGCGAGCTGGAGTCAAGCGATCGGAATATTTGTGGTCATAGACATGGAGTGTTGTTATTGCGTGGCTCCCTACGGACTTGCTGTGAAGTGTACAGACATACATAACGACTACAGACATAACGCTTCCCTCTAACGACCCCGCCCCTACAAAAAGATCCAATCCACAGCACTCCCGAAACAGTGCAATCCGGTGTTTCGATTGCCTTGTCAATCGGATCTTCGTCTACGGTAAAGAGACTGGCTGCTATGGAGGGAATCGAGATAGCAGTTCGAATCGGTGGCAAATTGGCCCGGCCCGTGGAGCACCCACCGGCGACGCTACGAGTGACCCGGCGATTAGTCGAGAGTTTACCGACAACGGGAAGAGCTGGAGAACACCCACCTTCTTAGTCTGTGACTCGCCGAAAAGGTCCTTCTTCAAATGGGAGTAGGTCGGGAAGTAAATCGCCGAGAAGGGAACGTCGCGGAGCAAGCAAGCAGAGGCGCCCTCGTACAGTCCGACCAGGCCGGCGCTTGGGGCTTCAGGCTCTGGATAACTGCACGCTGAATGTCCTTGAGCTCAGCGAAATGGGCGTGCAGGACGAAAGTGTTGCGCAAGTAGGCGGACGAGGCTGGGGCAACTGACGAGGAGGCCTTACTTGTAGAGCACGAGGCACCATTCCCATGCCAGAAGAGGATGGATACTGAGGCACGGAACTGATGTTAGGACTAAATGTATCTGACGCCCACGGCCCGGGAGAGACCAAATTCGTGAATTGGAAGCGTCGGCTCAAGCGAGGTTACGGACGATCCACATGGCAGAGCGCTTGGGAGCGTCCTCGACACTCTTTAGCAACTTCACCCTGGACCTGCAATCTGATCTTGACGATTTCCAGTGGGTGAGGGCGAGCATGAACCGGAAATACAGAAACCCAAAGACCTATCACACAAGCAAACTATTAGCATTCTCAACAGCAAGAGCAACGCACACAAAGAGAAATCAAGGATGACTTACAACTTGTGCTTCGAGGTCTCCATAATGATGCGCTCGGAGTCCTCGGGCTCGATGAAGCCGTCGCCATCTTTGTCGAAAAGCTGGAAGGCCTGGCGAATGCGCTCGCCCTGATTTCCAGGGGTTTTGTAAAGACCTATGCACAAGCAAACGATTAGTATTCTCAATAGCGAGAGCCAGTCAAACAGAGAGAATTTGAAGAGGACTTACAACTTGGCAACCACCGGCAGTACCGCCAGCAATGCTCTGATGGATCAAGGAGATATTGCCCTGCTTATCAGTAAAGGCGCCACGAACGACCCGCCGGGTGCCCATTACAGGAATGTTGCAATATGATACAAACGACGTGACGAGAGAGGGAAAGTTGAGGAAAGCAACAGCGCGGCAATAGGTAGTAATCTCTACCGCCGTCCTTTCTGATGGCGCATCGTGGTTCGTATCCCTTGGGCAGAATGGCTACCCACCCCTCTTGTCTACTCTCCTACTTCGTCGTGTTAGGTCTGGGCTGAGCTTTTACTGACGAGAGGAAGCCATGTTACTCACCTCGTGCTCAGTCTGGGAGCACAGGAGCATTACCGCCTGTGTTAACAGGAACAGCAAATAGGATGCCCTTACGGTTGCGAGCTGGGCCAGAGCCAGCTGATGGGGCCGGGGGAGCCGAAGCAGCCGATGGTGCTGCTGGCGCTGAGGGGGCCCCTTTGGCAGTTGCTGCTGAGGCTGTTGCTGCTGAGGGAGGGGAGGCCGCAGTTGCCGCTGAGGCTTCTGCTGCTGGCGGGGCCGCTTGGGCAGTTGCTGCTGAGGCAGCCTCAGCCGACGTTTGATTCATGGTGGTGAAGTTGGTGAGGGACTGAAGTGGAAGGAGGCGTCAATAATATTGTGATGAACGCCACAGAGGTAGACAGTGGAGCTTACCAAGAGAAAGTGCCAGCGACGAGCGAACCGAGCAGAGCACCAGCGGGGAGCAGGGCGATACGCCGAGTAACTGGAGGTTGAGGAAGGTGGTGGTTGCTGATGGTTTTTGGTGGTGCTGTTGACGTTCTTGAACGCGAGCAGCGACGAAGAATGGTGAGAAGTGGTGATGAACAACGATGGTTGTGTTTGATGGTGAGGGAAAGGGAAGAGAAGAAGGAGAGAAGAAGAGAGAGAAGGGAAGAGGGAGAACGGGGGAAGAGAGAAGAGAGGGGAGAGAGATAGAACGAGGGGAGCGGCTGCCTGGAAGGCGCGTGGGAGAAAAAAAAACTGTGGGAGTCAAAATTTGGTTGCTGGTAGAGGTACGCGTTCCTTCCATTCCTCTTTGACTTCTAGACGAGGGGAACAGGCAATTTTTCTCGTGTCACGCTCTACCGTACCTGGCAGGAGCCCGGCGGTCACGAGTGTACCGACTGGACTGAGAAGGGAAACAGCACTTGGACAGGTGATCCCATGTGCTGTGACAAGACTGCCTCCACGCTAAACGTCTCTTGTCTGGCACCTGTCACCTCTGGTCAACTTGTCTAGGCATTCTCACCTCTTGATCGTGCTTTTTCTTCGATGAGGAAGGCATAATCCTACAGTGATTACGGTGATTCGGGTCAGGAGTACATATTTTGGTTGGTACGGGAGGATTTCAACATGTACGATCCCCGTTTGGGACAGATGGAATACATGTATGGCTCATTTGAAGTACGAAGCTGGTGAAAGAACCAGAATTACACTGGGAAAATGGTAATTACACGATATAGTATGTGTCCTCTTGCCCCTTCGAAACACTCTCTTTCCACCTCCCGGAACCAGTTTCGGACTTGCTCCTCTGTCCATGCCAGAGTCTGCTCTGAGTGAAGCACGCTTTCCTTTGGCAAGCTTCGGGTGACGGCCAACCACCAACAATCCGCTCCTTCCTTCCAAAGCTGTTACGATCCCATGCACCCGGCCCTTGAGCCTGCCCTCAATATCCAATTCCATCAGCACAACTCTTTCGCTGTTACTTTGCTGCCACCAGAGCCGTCAGGACTGCCGCCAGAATCGGAACTGTCTTTCTTGCGCACCTCAAGACAATGAATTGGAAGCAAAAGATGCCCTACAGTTAAATGTGTTTGTTGGCACTTGGCAACAACCAGTTGTTTTGACTTTTTTACAGGTTAAGAGTTTGTTGATCTTCGGATGAGAGTGAGAGGGTGTTGAGGCGAAACTGGTTTAAAGATGACTTCCACCAAGGGCTCAAGAACTATGCCGAGACTGTTCCTTCAGGTAATTCGCCGCTAGCAGTGAAGCCTCGGTATCTGAACTCGCTTGTGTCGGCCGAGGGTTGCGCTGGTGAGCCCTCCATAGTCTTTGAGGAGTGCGAGTCCGTTGCGTGATAAATACGGGGATGAAGTTCATGTATCGATGAAAAGGAGAGGGAAGCCAGCAACAGAGGCAGAGGCCGCAGACGATACATCAGAGCCCGACGGGGTATTGGAAGCGCACGAGCCATCAGGTTGACAGGCTCAGACGAGCGATCGGTTGCAGTGGATTTTGATGACGCATGCGGGAGTAGAATACGCGACGTATCGGAGCAAGAGCAACAGCAACAGTGACAGCCACCGGTGAACCCTCGATGCATACAATACTGATCCATTTGTGCATCGAGTAGACAGAGCAAGACAGCTGGCTCTCTTGCTCAACAGTGCTCCAATATCCCAAGCTGAGGCTGGGGGCGAGGCCGATGAGGTTGACGTTTTTATCGGCCGCTCAGAGCCGCAACGGGAAGAAGGGAAACAGCGAGGGTGCAATGAGGCCGAAAATCAAGCTGAGGAGTGTGATGTACAGGGCGAAGAGGAAAAGGACGGATATCATGGCGGCCGATTCTGCTGCTGACGGGGCTTCGGCAGCGTCATAACTTGGTTGATAGTCCTTTGGCACGACAGGTCCCTTTTCCATGATAGGTACGACTAACTTATCCACAATAGGTGTTTCCTTCATGACAGATGCCTTTTCCACAAGAGGTGCCTTTCCCACGACATGTGTCTTTTCCACGACAGGTGCATTTTCCACGACGGGTGCTTTCTTTTCCACAGGTGCCTTCTTTTCCACAGGTGCCTTCTTTTCCACGGGTGCCTTCTTTTCCACGACAGGTGCATTTTCCACGACAGGAGGTGGCTTTTCCGCGACAGGGTTCTTGTCCACGGCAGGCTTCTCTTCCGCGAAAGGTATCTTTGGCATGACAGGTGCCTTTTCCACAAGAGGTGTCTTTTCCACGACAGGTGCCTTTGGCGCGACCGGTGTCTCTGGCACGACGGGTCCCTTTTCCGTGACAGGTGTCTTCGGCACGGCAGGTGCCTTTTCTGTAAATGGTGTCTTTTCCATGACCGCTGGTTTTTCCATGATAGGTGGCGTTTCCATGACAGTTGGCTTTCCCATGACTGGTGCTTTGTCCATGACAGGATGTGCCTTTTCTGTGACATGTACCTCTTCCACGGCAGGTGCGTTCTCCACGACAGATGCATTTTCCATGATAACATCTTCCTGCGGCGGGAACGGCTCCTTTTGGGAATCGCTGTCTTTGCTGGATTCCATCGCAGGTGCCTCTTCCATGGCAATTTCCTCTTTTGGCGCCGGCGGGAATGGCTCCTTTTGAGAATCGCTGTCTTTGCTGGATTCCATGGCAGGTTCCCATTCTATGACAATTTCCTCTTTTGGTTGGAATGGCTCCTTTTGAGGGGAAGTGCTGTCTTTGCTGGATTCCATGGCAGCGAACAAATGTGGATTTTTGAGTGTGGCAGTGTGCGTTTGAGCTGCACGCACGAGACGAAGGACAGAGGTGCAAATGGGGTAGAAAATGGACACAAAAGTATGAATGAAGGGTATGATAATGATACAGAGAAAAGATAAAGTAGACAAAAAAGGCGGATGGGTAGAGCTTTAAGGTATGCTGGCTCGTGGGCAGATCGTGGACAAAGCTCTTTTCTAGTTTGTTTCCATGCTTTGTGGCCGGCCGCTGACGAGGCGGTCGAAGAATGAGGGGGCAGGCTTTGTCCGACGATGGTCCTCCCGGCCGAACGGTTTCCCTGTCGAGAACGGGTAAAGGTCCGCATGTCTTTTGGGCGCTGCATCCGGAATATCACTCATTGATCATTATCCTCGTCCTTTCTTTGTCACTTGTTACCTGTCATCCTCACTCGGGAAGATCCGACAACGCCACATCCCGGTTAGGAACTCACCAATCACGCGTGGCTTAGGGAAACAAGAACCTTATTAATTCGAGGTTTTTAAACACCAAGATAGTGCTGAAATTTTCCAGTCCCCAAATTTGCGGTCTTCCGATAGGGAACTCCATGTGCCGAAAACATAACTCTAATAATGAATCCTCTTCTTTCTGTTGTGTGTTATAAAAGAGAAGATACGCTGTAACAACTGACTCCCGACTCAAACTATCTCCTTGCCAAACCCATATGTTTTTCCATGCCGAAGATTCCGTCATCCTTCGTATCCATGTATTCATCCTTCGTATCTATCTATTCATCTTTAAGTGTAGTACCAGCGGTAGAAAAACAATACGAGGAACGCAAGAGATGTCCACCGCTCTGTTTGTTCACAACAACGGTTAGTAAAGCTCATGCCCAAAAACGGTCAAAGCAAAGACGACGACCAAAAAGACTCTTACCGTTTCGCTGCTCCCAACCCCACTACCAACTCATCCACGCATCATCTACACCTCTTGTTTTTTTTCACCATTCTCCCCCTTCTCGTCATCATTCTCCCCGTTCTCGGCAAGAGGAATCAACCAAAATCTACATCGCTTATAACCMGGGGGCGGGGGCAGCACGTGCTGGTCCAAGAGCTTCATATCTGCAAAGACGCTGCAAAAATAGGAGAAGATCATGAAGCCGGCTAGGATGCTGGCCGGGGTAGAGCTTGAGGTCATTGTGGATATGAGGGCAGACAGCGCGAACCAGAGAAAAAAATGAAGTAGGGTACTGAGAAAGTTTGCGGCGATGAGGCACAAAAGGAGCTTTATGTCGAAGCGTGCCTGTCGTGGGACCATCTTGATGACTGCGGTGATACGGAAATGTTGATGGGGTTGATGTCTGTTGTTTCTGTTGGTGGTTGTCGATAACCTTTGTAGTGGTGTTGATAGTTGGGGACGTAAGAAGCTGATGTTGGAAGCGGGTGAGTGCTGGAGATGGTGCTGATTGAGATGGAATGAGGAAAAGAAAAAGCAGAAAACGACAGAATTTATATGCTTGTTGAGGAGGCCTCTGGCTGTACCCTAGGGTAGAAATTCGGGAAACCCGGACATGAGCACAAGTGTTGAATCTTGACTGCATGCATTACCAATATTCCTACATTGCATATCGATCCAAAAACGTTTCCTCAACTCATGTATCTAGCTATATAAGGATGGCCTTGTCTGTCCATTCCTTCCTTTCTTTTCTTCTCTTCTCTTCTTCAACCAATTCAAGCATTCTCAACCTCACTCATCTACCCTCGTGTTACATGTATCGTGCACTCAGTAGATCTCGACAACAAGGGCCTCMAGTAATTCCCTTCTTGCGCGCAGATATGCCAGTGATTTAACGTACAGCCCAGTGCTTATGGTGTCATACAGGTACAGAATCGCCTTGTTAGCGAAAAGGTCCAAAACATTGCCCATTATTGTAACTTACATTGCACAGAGTCGGACATGACATATCGGCGCCCAAGAAGGGAATTTGTAGAGGGACCCCGTTTCCGTTCCCACACTCAAGCGCCTTGACAGTCAGCGCGCTAGTTGTATTGAGCTAGCCACAACACAGACTTGCAAACGGATTCGATAAAATGGCCATCTTTTTACCCTCTTAATCAACGTAAATCAATTGCATCGCATCGTAAACTACCTGTATCCACTTCACAAATTTGCAGTCCTCCGACCTGTGATGGAGTGGGCGAGGTGGAGAGCTTCAAGGGCCGGAATCATGATTTTGAACATTAAAGGGGTTTTTCCACTATATCTTATAAAAGACAAGATTCTGTATGAATTCACGACCTACTCCTGACTCAAACTGTCATCTTGACACGGCACAAGATTTTTCCTCCAAACCGAAGATTCCGACCTCCTTCTTGTTGAAATATTTAACCTCAAGTGACATAAGTATCGCCGGCAGAAAAACAATAAATATGAGGAACGCAAGAGATGCCCGCCGCTCTATCTGTCCACAACAACATTCAGTAAAGTTCATACCCAAAAACCATCAAGGTGAAGACGACGAACCCAAAGACCTTACCGTTTCGCTTATTGCGCCGGAGTCTCCGTTCAATCAAGGCCATCGCGCATCGTGTTTCCAAGCCTTAACCTCTCCGTGTCCCAGTCCTCTGTCCTCCCATTGCTCCCAAACCCACTACCAACTCATCCACGCATCATCTACACCTCTTGTTTTTTTTCACCACTCTCCCCGTTCTCGTCACCATTCTCCCCGTTCTCGTCAAGAGGAATCAACCAAATTCTATCTTGCTTATAACCAGGGGGCGGGAGCAGCAGCTGCGGCCACAAAAAGTGAATAAAGGTCGAGATTATTGCGTTTAGGCACATAGGCAGCAGGACCAATACACGCAGGTAGAGGCTCAGGAGGGTGATGACTGATTCGACGAGGTGTACGAAGCGTATATATACCTGCATCTTGATGAATGCGGCGATACGGTGTTATACGGTGATGCTTGTTCGTTTCTGTTGGTGGTTGTCGATAACCTTTATAGTAGTGTTGATAGTTGGTACGTAAGAAGCTGATGTTGGAAGCGGGTGAGTGCTGGAGATGGTGCTGATTGAGATGGAATGAGGAAAAGAAAAAGTAGAAAACGACAGAAATTTATACTTGTTCGGGTGGCCTCCGGCTGTACAGTAGAAATTCGGGAAATCCGGACATGAGGGCCCCCAGTAATATCCTTGTTGCGCGCAGATATGCCAGTCGGGTGATTTAACGTACAGCCCAGTGCATATGGTGTCATACAGAATCGCCTTGTTAGCGAAAAGGTCCAAAACATTGCCCATCACTGTAACTTGCATGCGTTCAAATTAGCAGAGTCGGACATGACATCGGCGTCTAAGAAGGGAAGTTGTGGAGGGACTACGTGTCCGGATTTCCCGAATTTCTACGGTAGAGGTACCTTTACTTCCAGCTGCTTTGCTTCGTTCATGCGACTTTCTAGCGTCAAGAAAAGACCTGCAGTCACAAACTGATCATCCGGAATAAGACTCATTGATTATTATCGCCGTCCTATCTTTGTGGCCAGTTGATCCTCATTCGGGAAGATCCGTCAACGCGCCACATTCTAGTTGGAAACTCAGCAGCCACGAGTAAGTTAACGAAAAAAGGGCTTTCTTGGATTGCAATTTCTGAACGACAAGCCCCGATAACACTTTCAAATCTCCAAATTTGTAGTCCTCCGAGTTGTCATACAGTGGGCGAGGTATGGATCTCCACGTGCCGAAAATATGACTCTGATACAGGTAATGAATCCTCTTCTTTCCGCTATGTGGTATGAAAGATAAAACACGACGTAACGACCGACTCCCAACTCAAATTATCTCTTTGGCACGCCCACGATTCGATATTTCTCCAAGCCCAAGAGTCCATCATCCTTCTTGTCCAGCTGTGTAGAGGTAACTTCGAGCGTGGTGTTAACATGAACGGCAGAAGAACAACATGAGAAGCCCAATAGATGTCGGAATATAGCGCTTCTGCGGTCTTCACCAACCAGACAAGCTCCTCACAAGCCATCGATGATGAAAGGCACAACATCGATCAAGTCTGATTGTGAACAATCGCTCTGGTGAAAAAACGCATCCTCCCACATTCCAACGGTCCTTATCCATCAAATTATTCATCCTCCTATATGCTACCGGTCCCCGCCCACCAAACCATCCACCCTGGGCCATTGTGAACTGTTGTTGATAAAACGGTTAGTCAAGCCAACGATCAAGGTGAGCCGACGACCAAAAAGACCTTACCTGATCGAAGGCGCTAGGGAGTGTGAAAGACATCCCAGATGACTTGAATCAAGACCAACATGAAGAAGATCGAGCTCAGGATCTTGCACGTGTCTTGCCAAGGGCGACTTTGGGCGCAGAGATAGATTCTGAGATCGTGTTCGGCTGCGAGCCACAGGAGCTAGATGAAGGCAGTGCATGCCAGTGCTGAGATGATGATCCGCATGATCAGGTCGGTGTTGAACATGGCGAGCAGTGATGGTGATCAAAGGTGATTTGATGGGGTAGATCAGAGATGACTGGGATGGGGTAGATCAGAGATGACTGG
>RANZ01000489.1:0-26840 GCA_009805285.1 Neurospora terricola FGSC 1889 | reverse complement strand
CGGTGGACGTGGGCGGCGTGAGCTCGCCGGCCGCACCGGGGAAGGACAGGGAACCGGGCGCAGTGAAAGCCTTCGCCTGAGCGGCGTTGGACGGGTGGGTTTGGATAGCCTCCATCTTGAATCAAATCTGAGCGCGAGTCTTGAGATATGGGATTCTGCGTTCTTCAACAGATCTGCGACCAGCGCTGTATTAGAATTACCGTAATAAAGTTGGTAAATGAGCGAAAGTGCAGTGCAAGATTGCGCGGGTATGCGAAGGCTGATCGGTTGGAAAAGCCAAGTGCAAGTTTGTGGTTGTTTGGGGGAGAGAAATCAAAGGGCACGAGAAATGGTTATTTTATATGTGGGCTGGGGCTCGAGGGGTCGGTTTGTCACCGGATGTGGGGCAACCGTGGTGAAATGGTCGTTGACGGCAGTGAATGGCAATTCCTATTCACCGCCAAATGGGCAATGGGATGGGATGAAATCGTTGCCAAGGCTCGACTGAACCTCAACTCAACGCAGTGCAAAAAGGCAAGGTGTGGAACGCAAGGGACGGGACGGGCGGGAGAGCGAGGGCTAAGGAGAGCTTACCAAATGCGGGAGATGAACAAGTTAATGTCTCCCCCAACACTTCTGTTCCTTTCCTAGCAAACACTGGTGGTGTGGGACGCTTTCGAGATCTTTCAATCGACGATGCGTCAAGAGGACTGGATATGTATCGCGGTGGCTCGACGGTGATGCGTTGACGACCTGACGGTAGGCGGTAGTAGACGGATGTCGAAGTGATTGATCTCTTCCCTTGTTACGTCGGGACGCAGGTAGTGCACACTGAACAGCTCACGGCAATGGATGACCGTAACCGGGATAGCTAAGGCAAGATGATGATGAGATGGTAAAGCGATGCACTGTGGCCTGTGCAACGAACTGAATCTTCTATTATCCTCGACGCCTAAAACGAAGTAGGTCGACGACGGACGGAGGAGGTCGGATTCTTTTGCAGGCAAAGGGCGACGTGAATGTGTTTCCTTTGTCCGGAAGAGGATCGGATCTCCTGTCTGACGGCCGACTGACTGTGATTAACCCCTTAACCTAAATGAGAGAGATGCGCCCACACAACGCAGTGACGGTGACGGCGGATGGTAGAGAGAGAGATGATTGAGAGTAAAACGTTGGATCTTCTTCTTTCTGGATACCCGTGACAGCGACGACGACGATGCGTGTGATGCGTGACGGACGGGGCCGAGCTTCTTCTCTGGATGGAAGTGGATTGGAGGTGAGGGGTGTGGTTGTGGTGGTGGGGAAAATGAAAAGAAATCGAGGCCGAACGCAGGTATCGGATACGTAGACCGGTCGGGACTTCCGCGCGAGACTCTCGAAACAATGGGTTGGAGGGAGCGCCCGCTACTTATAATTTTCTGCCCAGTCTGCGCTATGTCGCCTAAGGCACCCACGCTAATCTTGTGGCGGCGGGTCCTGGTCTTTGTCGTTTGGCGCCGCACTGTGAGCCGGATGCGGCCAATCAACGGCCTTCATTTGCCCTTTTTATCTCTTTTGCCCGCTCGCTCACCCTCCCTCACCCCGTCTGCCTGCCTCCTGAGCCACCCAGACATGCAGGTTTCCTCGATGTACCGGTACTTCTGTCTGACCCATGCCCTCTCCTTGCTCCTGCCTCAAGGCTCCCTGTGCGCCCTTTCTCATCCTTCCCCTCCCCCACCAATCCCACCAACTCGTTGTTGCCAAGCCGAGCACTGACGGTTTCCGCATGTCGTAATCTGGGAATGTTAACCCTCGCCACACACACTGTTCGTGACAGCAGCAACCTTCTGAAACCATTTTATTCCTTCCTTTTCTTTTGGAACTGGACAAGAAACGATTCTTTCTCCTTTTTGCTACTCTTCCATTCGGCTTGGGTTTGGGTGCTTGGATGCATCGTGACTTGAATTGTCATTCAGCTTCATCAATCAATCAATCCATCATCTCTTATCTATCCCGGCGTATCATGGACGTTCATTCAATCATCATCCAAGTCGTCGGCTCATTTGGTCTTTCATCCTCCATCCATCCATCCGACATCTAGTGCACAGCCGACACTTCCTTGTGTTGTGTCTGGTGGTTTGCGTCGCCACTTCCTCGGTGCTTTTGGGCGTTGCGCGGGCCTGTGGTGGGCGGTCTTTCCATCCGGCGATTCTGTTTCGACAGCAGCGAGAAGCGACGCATTGGCGGTCGCTCACCTACCTCTAGGCTTGCTCCGCTTGATTACCAACCTACTGGCTCAGCACACATCGATCTCCCGCCCATCGATTCATGGCATCGACATCGGCGCAAACTGGACCAACTTCCAACTTCCCGCTTCTTCGGCAGCACTCGAGGCCTCCCTCGCTCGGCTCTTGATTTCGGTTCTCATGGCAATTACTTCCAGTGGACTTCGTCTAACTAACCGCAACTGCTGCATCGCAATCCAGCCGAATGGCTTCTCGACATTTGGTCACCGCAACTCCCACATGGCGCTTGCAACTTCGCCTGCAACACACCCGACACTGCCAGGACTTCAGCACACTCAGCTGCCCGTTTAGCGGATGACCGCGAAACCGACCGGGTTTCGCTTTCCTGCTTCGGATACCGAATTTTGCCATAGCCATTCCGCCACATCCCCAAAATCAGGAGTCACAAAAGCACCGACATAAACGGCATTCGCAGTTCCAGGTTCACCGCGCAGAACATAAAAGAGGAAAAGACTGACTCGTAGGACATGCTACCAACACACCTCAAATGGACGCAAAAAAGCGGTGCAGCGACATTTGAGCAATCAGACCGGTTGGCGGAGCAAACATTTCGTCACTAATGGAATAAGCAGGACGCGGGACGCATTTGCACGCGTTCACCTTGAGCACGACACAACGAAAGCCTGATTTTAGCAACGGGGCTCAAAGCCAGGAGACGGGATCATCACGAGCAAAACAAAAAGCGATACAAAGCGAGCTTCGTAGGCGTCACCAAAGGTAACCGCGTCCTCCCTTTTGCCCGCTTTGACGTGTTTTATCAGGCTGCGAATCCTGTCGGATGCCGTGTCGAGCCTTGTACCGGTACCTGTTGCAAGATTGGCGGGTCCGGACCGGATTGGCTCGTTGCCGTGGACAGTGTCCCCCCAACCTCATATCCCTGTCAGATTGCGTTTTCAGACCACGAGCCTTGTTTATGACTCATAACGTGTGCCCGGCCCCAGCGATTTTCATGGAAACTCAAAAAAAAAAAAAAAACTCGTTTTCGTGCCGAACTGGCAAATTTTTCATTCGGCTTTTTCGCGACTCCCAGGTCACGCCATGCCCGTATTTGCCTCGGATGTCGGGTACCACGGACACCGAAGTTCAGTCGTGTCGTGTCGAAAGTCGTTGCTGTTTGTTGCAAACGGCTTGCACTGAAAACTGTTGCACTTGCAATCCCTTTTTTTCCCGTCTGTTTGTGTTGATGTGCGTGTTGGTTGCAAACGAAAGCGGAAAAAAGAAAAAGGTGGGAAGAATGACGGGTGTTGGCAAGCTTGTGCAAAAAGTGGTGCTGCATGCAATCACAAGCAGTGCACAAAAAGGCGACCGCGTCCAGTTCACATGCGAGATGGTTGCATAAGAATCAGCTGGAGGGTCGCATAACTGCCGTAATTCATTGGACACAAGTGGTCAGCCAATGATGTCGCAAAGGACTGACGGCAGAGTTGCGGCGGAGCCTTTGATTGCAAAGTCGTAATATTTGGTAATTACCACAGGCGATTTTACGCGATGGTCGCTCTTTTGACCAAAAGCCCATGCAAACAATCTCGCAAGAGCAGAGTCTGGCCGTGATAAAACGTCCAAGTTCAAGCTTGTTCTTGTTGTTTTTGTTGTTGTAACTGTGTCCAAAAAGCAAAAGCGAGCAAGGAACAGAAAGCGGTGCAATGTGGACTCTCATTCCTTCACCCTGCCCACCCACCACGGTCACCACCCACGAAAAGCGCGCCGACAGTGCAAGAAACGAAAACCCAGCTGTGAGCGCTGTCGGTTCCCCGCCGGTGCGATCGCAAGCCGATTGGTCAGAGATTGACGCCCGGACTGCAACCGCGTCGGGGACATCTGTGCTTTCACCGCCGTATATTGGAAGACGCGAATGAGCGCGTCCAGATTTTAGGATTGTCCATGATACCCCTGATTAGACTCGATGACGTATCCATCTTGCTGCGACTCTTTGGTGCCATCGTTTCTTTGTTAAACAACTTAACTCCGTCGTTATGCAGATTGATAATGTATCTTCACCGACTGCTCATCACAAACTCACCACAACCCGCGAGTCGTGTGGTGTGGATGAAAACATCGCCAGCTCATACTCACACGTTTTTCTGTTGAGTTTGCTAGTCGTCAAGGTGTTTCGATGGGTCATACCATTCGGGCAGAAGCTTGATGCTGTTTTTGATGTTTTGTGATGCTCATATCGCGGTAATCTATTTCTTTCCTATCTCGTGATCTGGAACTGGGTACCTCTACCGATGCCGGATACCTAGACCTGCATTGCAGATTTGACACATGCCTCGCCTGGACGCCTGGACATGTGTTCACTGTTCCCAACAGAACGATGACAGCTGGACTAGGCTAAAATAGCGTGACATCCCTTCCTGAGAGCCTTGCAATTTGACACGTTCGCAGGTGTTCCCGGTGGTGAGGTTCCCGATGCCCCTGGTTCTGGACCAACCTCTGGAGCCGCGGAGCGCGACATGGGTAGATGAAAGGTCATCGTGGACACCGTGGAGGCGTGGACAGTGGTGGTTGTCCAAAGAAGGTGATCAAGAAGGTCGTCAAGATAAGGTGTTGGAGAGGTTATCTTTGGTAACAACGAACGAACCACGTGTGCACGTGGGCTGGCAGGCTGGTTGTCCGATCGAGCGGTTCGAGCGGATAACTTCATCCTATCGGCTATCAATATAGACACTCGATCATCATGATCACGACTGGACCTTGTTCGTAGAGAGCATCGTGCCCTTTTTGAATGGGCTCGCTCGTCTATATGCTTCTCACCTGCCGGCTCATCATTTATGAGCATCCTGGTTGTTCTTTTGGCTCAAAGGAAGCGATGCAGGCGACGTTGTCTCCAGAGCATATCTTGACGACATGGAGCACGTTGACAGCGGAAGCCGGAAGACCGAAAGAGGAATTGCCGAGTAACTTATTTGGTCTCAACTCACGGACCATATCTGACTTTCTCGAACTCGTCTTGTTCCCTCTACGGCCATTTTCTCCCCTTCGCCTTTCTCTATCGGCAGTCTCTTCAACTCTCTTTCACTTCTGACTCCTTATTTCTCCCTTTACCTGACCCTTCACCTGTCTCTTCACCTGTCTTCTAAACTGTCTCTTCGTCTGCCTCTTCGCCGTCTCTTCACTGTCCCTTTACTCCTTTTAAGGAAGTGATTACGAACCCGCAAGAAAGATGTAAGTAACCTGTCGCAAACTCGCAAGAAACTCTGCAGAAACTTGCCAGGAAACTCGCTAGGAAGTCGACGGAAACTCGTCCGGACTATGAACGAATCTCATTTGGGTACTTACATGGACATCCACTGTCCGCATTGATAATGCCTTTTTTGGTCTGGTCAGAGAAATAGCGAACGCATATAGATCGGAGAAAGAAGAGAAACATGAAATTTCGGAAAGTCCAATAACGACATGGTCTATGGTGGCAGATATTGGAGAACGAAGAGGTCTTGCAATTCAGTTGAGGGTATCACGACCTTGGCTTTTCATGATGTGTTCTATGTCCTCTGTGTTGATGTTCATGTTGACACTCGGGACGGGGCAAGTTCGTGAGTCTTGTGCTTATGTGTTTTGAGGTGTTGAACGGGAAATTTGTGAGGTCATACAGATAAAGCATTATACAGGTGCTTATCTGGACGGCTGGGATGTCTCAAGCAACCCACATGGTGTGATGCCTTCACATTTGCCTTCAAGTCTCAAGCGTCGTAGACGGAGCCGGAGACACAATTTATTGGTCTTCAGCCACGACATGACTGAGCACTCATCGGAAGAAGAAAGGATATCGAGTCTACGAAATCCCTTCGAGAGACTCTGTAATACTCAGGGGCAGAGGACGAATGCGATGGGTGACTAGAATACCTTTGTGACATATGGACCGATGCTAGAGCAAGCCTTACCTCGAGATTCTGGGAATGAATTGCCCATGATACCTACCGTAATTACCCCAAAATTCCGCATGTCTCGAATGGAATCATGTCGTAAGGAGACACTCAGGGCAAAAAGAACTTGATTCGATGTATCTTCATCGTAAGCACAAGGCGAGAGGCATAATACAGGCATCAACACCCCCAGGCCGAGACCGATGAACGAGATTTTGTACCTATGAGTATGGTGCCCCTGGTTCGCTCTTCCCGCTGATTTGTGTGATCACTGCCTCCCTACCTGACAAAACATGGCAAGAATGAATGTGCAATTGAAGTCAGGCAAATAGCTTAACCTTGACATATCCATATCTCCCGGTCGTCACTGCCTACTATATTGCTGATTCAATGCAGTGATCGCAATACCTGATACTGGGTAGTGTAATATTCATTGCCTTTGGAGATATCATCCGCTACACTCCCCCTTTTCGACTGAGTGTCGTCACTCTTCAAAGGTGCTTGGGGGTAGTACATATTGCTCCTTACGGGTTTTGACAAAATGACATACGGAAAAGGGACCTCGGGTGTTGGTGTTCCTTGACATTGACACCACCAGCTGCTTCGAATCGTCAACAATGTACCTAACAAGGAACACTCGCGTCTCTAACGATCGCCTTCAATCGAAGAGATCACCCAAGGCGTGCATTTAGAACTCTGTTTGGCTTGAGTGTCTTGATGATGATGACCATCTTCGTAATGGATAGATAACAAACGGATATATATCGTGATGTTCTTAGAGTCCTCATCGAGAACGACAACTCGATCTAGCTCCTGAGGCTATGTCTCTCTGCCAGTTGTAACCCACCATTGCCTCCTTAACGAATGTTCCCGTCCGCTGCTCGATAGATCCCCCCAAGACGGCGACGGGACTGGTGTGCCTTTTTCTCCATGAACATAACGCTAGTGCCGGTCCGAAGGAAAACGATGAGATCTCGAGACGTTACAACATACTCGTGTGTCGGTGTTGTTTTTACGTAGCGAAAAATCTTACGCTTATATCTCAAATCAAGACACCAAGTAGGAGAAAGTACCCCAACTTCGGTTAGACGGTGGAGGACTACCATGATCCACTCATGCAAATTACTGAACTGTCCCACAACAATTGCTCGAGCAGGATATGGCGTTGCTCCATCAAGGTTGTTTTTTTGCAGCTTCAATGACCTACTCCTTGTGCTCGACCTCAGCTTACATCTCTCCTTCCTGTGCTTGTTTAACTTAAGTCCATGGACAACCTGTATTGTACCAACGTGATCTTAAGTCTCAGATAGCTGAGAGGAGTCGTCCACCGCCAATCACCAGCTCACAGTGGACGATCACTAACAACGACCAAATTATTCCCCAGTGTTTTGTCGCGAACGCAATGAAGGATTAAATGTGAACACACCCCCCCAGCCTTTTTATTCAGTTATTTGCAACATATTCAGAGACGTCGAAGCCAAACAATGAAAGTCAAATGGATATAAATACACTCCTCAACACACCAGTACTAGTACAACCAACAACAACACAGCAACCGAAACAAGAATCCATATATACAGTCTATGTTAAATAGACGACAACGCCCCCATCATAACCATGCACTCCTCAAATCTCCATCATCATTTGTCTATGCCCAAAACCTCGTTCGTGTATATACGCAGACTGACGGAACATTCTATCCAATCCAAACCAGCGTGCATGAAGGACCAACTAAGAAACGAATACATAACCACAACCCATTGTCGAAGAAGGGATCTTTCTTATGTCATGTAGTACTTGGGACCCTCACCACCCTGGGGCACCTGCCAGTTGATATCCTGGTTAGGAGCCTTGATGTCGCAGGTCTTGCAGTGGATGCAGCTGTTTTGTTCGTGTCTCGTTAGCCTCCATCCATCCATCCATCTTCAAAATTCCCCAGAAAAAGAAAAAAAAGAAAAAAAGGGGGATACTCACTTCTGCGCATTAATCTGAAACCTCACGCCCTCCTCCTTCGTCGCGTCCTCGACATACTCATAAACGCCCGCCGGACAGAACCTATTCTCGACGCCCTTGTACTTGGGATACGTCTCCTTGGTATGCTGATCCCAGTCCTTAACCTGGAGATGCACAGGCTGGTCCTCCTCGTGGTTGGTACCAGTCCTGGACACGCTAGTCAAGATATCGAAAGTGATCTTGCCGTCGGGCTTGGGATACTCGATCTTCTCGCACTCGTCGGCGGGCTTGGTGGCCTCGTGGTCGCGCACCTTGTGCTTGAACGTCCAGGGCACGCGGCCCTTGAGGAGGAAGGCGTCGATGCCCGAGTACATGATACCGCCGTAGAGACCGAGGGGCGAGTGGAAGGAGGGGCGCATGTTGCGCACCTCCTTGAGCTCCTTCCAGATGGACGAGTTGCGCAGCGAGTCCTCGTACGAGTAGAGGAAGACGGACCCGGAGTCGTTGGTGTCCTGCAGGGCGTCCCAGGCGGCGTTGGCCGCGAGCATGCCGCTCTTCATGGCATTGTGGGTGCCCTTGACCTTGGGCACGTTGACGAAGCCGGCCGAGTCGCCGATGAGGGCGCCACCCGGGAAGGCGACCTTGGGGATGGACTGGAAACCACCCTCGATGAGGGCGCGCGCGCCGTAGGAGATGCACTTGCCGCCTTCGAGGTAGTGGCGGTAGAAGGGGTGCTGCTTCATCTTCTGGAACTCGCCGTAGGGGGAGAGCCAGGGGTTGGAGTAGTCGAGGGCGGTGACGAGGCCGATGGAGACGAGGTTGTCGCCAAAGTGGTACATCCAGGCGCCGCCGTAGGTGTTGGCGGGCAGCGGGTAGCCCATGGAGTGGAAGATCTCGCCCTTCTTGAACTTCTCGGGCTGAATCTCCCAGACCTCCTTGACGCCGAGACCGTAGGTCTGCGGCTGGCTGTCGCGGCGCAGGTCGAACTTCTTGATGACCTGCTTGGAGAGGGAGCCGTGGCAGCCCTCGCCGAAGAGGGTGACGCGGGCGTGGAACTCCATGCCGCGCTCGAACTGGTCCTTGGGCTTGCCGTTGCGGCCGATACCAAGATCGTTGGTGGCGACGCCCTTGACGGAGCCATCGGGCTTGTAGAGAACCTCAGAAGCAGCGAAGCCGGGGTAGACCTCGACGCCGACCTCCTCGGCGCGCTCGCCCAACCACTTTGTGAACTCGGAGAGGGAAACGATGTAGTTGCCCTTGTTGTGCATCTGGGGAGGCGTAGGGACCCAGAAGGCACGCTTCTCGGTCAGGAAGCGCATGGTGTCGCCGCCAGCGGGGGTGGCGCCGGTGAAGCGATTGGGGTTCTCCTCGTCGAGCCAGTCGGGGATGAGCTCCTTGATGCCGGAGGGCTCGATAACGGCACCGGAGAGGGTGTGCGCGCCGATCTCGCCGGCCTTCTCGAGAAGCAGGACACGGAACTCGTCGTTGCCGGCCTCGTTGGCGAGCTGCTTCAAGCGAATGGCAGCGGCGAGACCGGCGGGACCACCACCAACAATGCACACGTCGACCTCATCGCTCTCGCGCTCGATGCTGTTGGGGTCGAAGGCGTCGTCGGCAACTTCAGCGAAACGGCGTTGGGTTGTCGTCGAGAGGGCGGCGGCTTGTCGTGTCCTTGTGAGAGGGTTGTAAGACTGACGGGCGACGTTGGGTCTGCGTGTGGATCGCGAAGCGGGGGAGATGTTGTTGAGGGTGGGTGTCGAGAGGGTCCTGAGGCCGCGGGTGGTCTGTACCGAGGTGGTGCCGGCGGAACCAGCCCGCCGGTAGAGGCACGACGTGATGCGTGCGGAGGTCGACATTGTGTATTATGGGCGTCGGGTCCGTGTGTCGTTTGCCCGGCCGGTTGGTTGGTTGCTCGGTCGCTGGGACTGATATATCGGGGGAACAGGCGGAGGAGAAGTTGGAGAGAGCGGAGAGAGTGTGACTGTGTGAGTCCGATGAGGGTGTGTGGAGTAAACAAATCTAGTACAACGGCGACATATGATTGTAAGTCACATTATATACTTTCCCAAGACACAGTCAACGATAACGAGAACAAGAGGAAGGGATCGGATGCGTACCTGACTGACTGTATGTCAAAATCAGAAGAATGGGTATAGAAGAGAGAAATCAATTCCTTCGCAACAAGCTGCTCACTCCGAAATACCTGGACCAGACAGGAACCGAGACCAAAAAAAAAAAAAAACCCCAAGACTTTTGAGAGGAAAATAAAACACGGGCGGGAGCGATCAAAATCCCGTCTTGGACCGAGACCTTGGCGACGACACCGGCGATGCTAGTAACAGCCTCAGCAGATCCGACTTCGTAGCGTCAAAGTTGGCCTGGATTTTGATCATAAAGAGTCCACTGTAGTCCACTGTAGTCCACTGTAACAAGTTCACTTCTCTGCCTGTGACAATTCATTCCCCGCAGACAGCCTGACTGGCTGGAGTCGTGAATTTCTGTCTGCGTCTGCGATTCGGATCTCACAACCAAAGATCCACGGGACAGGACCGGGCGAACTCGCAATGACGTTCCTCCCTTGTCCCGACCAATGAGCATGCAACAATTTCAAAATGCGGTCTGTGCGGCTCCGGCACAGGGGATCGATGTGCCTTTGCCGGTTCCTGTGATAAACCCCGGTCCACCATTTGACTCTTTCCTTTTTGGTAGGCTTTTGTATGGGACGGGACACAATACCCGACCGCCCGACCTCCCGACGCGCCGAGGGTAGCCGAACAAGCTTCTATCTCTCTTTGCTATGGTATCTTAACAAATTCTGGTGAAAAGAAGGCGGGAATATGTTAGTGACTTAGAAACACCCGAACGCGACCCGGGCCCCGGGTAACGGCGCTCATGTTCCAGTGTTCCACGGCTTTGAAGGCTTGGAAGTCTGGCTCTCTGGACAACGAGGTCTTTGGAGACAGTGGGTAAAAAGGTGTGCACGAGGTGTCATGTTCGTGATGCAGTTGGTGTCTGGGGTCCGGGGCTGAACCTGGGGTTTTCAGGGGGAATGGAAGTTGGAGAGACTGAGGGGACTTGAACAGGTGAGATCTGGGGTGACTTCATTGTTTATCAGCCCCTTTTTGGTCCCAATGGGAATGTACGTACGGGTACTTCACGATGGCTATGGCTGCGTGGGGGTTCATGGGTACGCAGGCAGGCTTGAGGCTGATGATAGAAACGACCGGCCCGTTCAGACAGCTAGAGTTTATGGCTGACGATGGCTGAACACAACATATTTTGAATCGTGACAAGAGACCAATGGCACGATGAAGTGATTAGTACTTGGGGGTGCAACTAGAGGCTGAGTATAGAGACGTGCAGCACAAGAGGCTCTGGTGGTTGAGCAGAACGGCTTGCCAATGAGAAGAGATGAGAAGACGACATGTTACACATAGGGGATAGCTGAGCTGATGGGAGCATGTAAGTAAAGTGAAGAGAAATACTGAAAGACTGCAGGTTGGTGTTGTCTATTGTATACTCATGGTTGACAAAGTCATCGGGCCTATTTCTCAGCTAAGCACAGACTTTGTGATTCATATATACGACTCCTCATTATCTATGGTATCCAAACTATAAACACTTTCTAAAAAGGTATATCCAAGAAACATACAAACAGCGCTGTTCAACTTTTTGTCTCGTCATGTCTCGTCATGTCATGTCGTATCATGTTCATAGACATCATCACCATAACCATCACCATCTTTCCTCCTTCTCGCCCACTCTTCCACTTCTCTTCTTCAGCCTCCTCATTATCAATGGTATATCCTCCACTCCGTTTCCATCTCCATCACTCTTTACGTCCGCTCTCATCTTCCCCTTCCCCTTCTCCCTTTTACCCACCTGCCCCTGCCTCCTTTCCCTCTCACCCCCACCCTTCCCATCCTCCCCCTCAGCCACCACCACTTGCCTTCCCCTCACAAACCTCCACCCCTCCTCTGCTAGTCAATAATCATGCTTATTAACATCCGGAATCTGATGCCTCTCATGCCTCGCATTCATCACATCCGCCCAAAAATCATAACTCAGCTCCTTCTGCCTGCGCGCCCTCTCCTCCTCCCTTGCGCGTTTCCTCATCGCCTTCTTCCTCTCCTTGCGCATCTTATTTCTCTCCGGCTCAATTTTTCTTGCCTCGACTCTGATCGCTCTATACCCCTGTTTAATCTTACCCGTAGCGGCTGTGAAGATTTTCTTGCAAATCCCCTGGACTCGTGACGAGAAAGCGGCGATGAGGGAGGTGAAGATTAAAAAGAAAGAGACGGGGAGGGCGATGGCGCCGATGTAGCCTAGGGTGGGGATTGTGGACTTTCCGTCGGGGTCGTTGGGGTCGGAGCCGGCGTCGTGCCATTCGCGTGTGTTCATGCCGAAGATACCCGTGAAGAAGGATAAGGGAAGGAAGATGACGGTGAAGGTGGTGAAGATCATTACTGAGAGGTTTTGAGAGGCGGCGAGCTCGGTTTGGAGGCGCGACCAGCGGACTTCGTCGACTTGGGCTTGGCGTTGGGCCATTTCGAGCATTTTTTCGTACTATCAACAGATGTTAATTTGGGGAGGGGAACTGGGAAGAGCAAAAGGGGAGAAAGCGGGGAAGTGAAAACTTACATCTTTCTTCGTAGTTTCCACCCTCTTCACCATTTCGCCTGTCAACTGCTTATACTCCGTCAAATACTCCATCGCCTTGTCAAGATAGCCTTGGCCATTCTTGGTAATCTCCTTCAGACTCGGGTTGTTGTAGATCTCCTTCAGCTGGTTGACTACTCCCTCCTGGGTTTCGAACAGCCTGAGAAGCGTTGACAGCTCGTCTTCCATATCTCGCAACTCCAGCAGCGCCGACGTATTCTCTCTGTTCTCCCTCTCGGCCTTTTCCAACTCGCGCTTGTGTCGCTCCTTGATAGACAATGTCCGTCCACTCCCAAAACCGTCATCGTCCAAATCGTCGGTTGAGGTGCTGATAAAGTTCTGAGTGCGGAAGCGGCGCATGTTTTGCGTCATTCTCTCGGCCTGTCATAACGTTAGCAATTTTTTCGTCCCCTAGACCCAACATGATATCACATGATACCACGTACCAACAACCCAATAGCCTCCTCAAAAATCCTAAAAATATCCAAATCCTTATGCGTCGACAGCTCCACAAACGCCATCACCGCATGCAACACAATAAACGCCGCCAGATCTAGCGCGTTGTCCGTCCTGCCCGTCAAATCGCCATTCAACTCGTTATACACGATATTCCTCAGATCCGCCTGCTGGAACAACGTCCCTTCCTTCGGGCTCGACTCCCTCCTCGGGAAGAAAGTAGCCAGCGTGTCGTTATCGATCGCCCACAACCACAGCTGGTCGACCATCAGCAGCTTGCCGTCCTTGACGTCACATTCAAAATCAAACTCGGATTCATCTTCCGAGCAAGTGTCGTCGTATTCTTCTCTATCGTGCTCGCTTCCCTTAGCGGTGCAGACTGAGGTAACCGCCGACCGCCGACTGGGCGGGTCAACAGCGAATTTGTTCGCCGAGTGCGACTTCTCGTTGTGCGCGGATTGGTCATGCTTCGTCAGCTTGTATAGCATCTGGTCATCATCACGGGCGTGCGTGTCCTTGAGCGAGGGGTAGGCGAACTGGTCGAGCGTGCGGCGGCAGTTGAGCGGCGGATCGAAGCCGATGTACTCCCAAATGACTTTTAGCTCGAGCGAGTCGAGGTGTTCGACGTACTCGGGCACGGGCTTGGCGCGGCCGTGGTCGAGACGCTTTTCGATCAGCTTGCGCCGTCGGATGATGTTGCAGTAGGTGTCGAAGTGCAGGTAGGGGAGGTAGATGTAGACGCAGCGCGGGCTGGGGAGGAGGCTGATTCGTCGGTCGACGAGGGGGGTGGTGAAGGGGGAGGCGGGCAGGCCGGCGTCTGCGGGGACGAGGCAGGCGAAGGGCTTGAAGTAGGAGGGCTGGGATTGCGCTTGGAGACCTTGCACTTGTTTGGTCTGCCAGTGTTCGCGGCTCATGAGCTTTTGGAGGTTCTGGCCGCGCGTTTCCTCGATTCTCTTGATCACTTCCTATTTTTGGGGTTAGCAACAGGCGGGGGAAAAATTAGGAATCGGGGCAACTGACCTTTGCCCATATGGGATTGTTGAACGGGACATGGATCCAGGTAATCTTCTTCTTTGCGTGATGTGCGGCACTGTGTCGACCAAAGTTTGCTGGGTGCATAAAGTCCGGCCCAGTACTACTAACATGGTCGACGATCAATGACGGAGCAGAGAAGCTGCCGATACTGCTGGCATCGCTGTCCACCTCCGAGGACGGCCCAGTGCCATCGTCATCGTCTGTTTCCGTTACCGTTGTTGATTTGAGCGTAAAGGCCCGCGTGAGCAAATGGCGTTTGTGTTGGACCTTGCTCAGCCGCTCTTGCAAGAATGGCTCAGCTCCTTTTTGAAGGTACTGGCCAAGTTGAGTTTTGGTTGCGTAAAGCCGAGTGCTTGAGTCCGATTCCGGGTCAGGGTCCTCGTAAAACCCGACTATTTCCACCTTGACATGGTCCTTCAGCCTCAGCGGATGATGAATATGCTTGCTAAGACTCTTAGCCTTCAGCACAGCCATATGCAGGTCCTCGAGGAAATCATTCATGGTGGAAATGTTGTTGGGTCCAAACGATGCAATGTTGGCGTGGCTATTGTCGATAGCAAAGACATCTTCTCTGGCCAACTCGAGCAACGCAGACTTGACTGACACCAAGGGAGCCGTGAACTTGACCTCACCGGCAAAGTCGGCACCCGTATTGGAGAGTTCACTGTCAATGGTCTCGTAAAAGGACCAGATGCGGAGTTCACTTGCAATGTCCACAAACTGCTCGTGCATTTTGTCCAGCCAAGGATTGTTGTTAGTATTGACCTTGATCTGGTTTATCAGCGAGTTTGGTAGAGCCCGTTGCAACTGAAGCAACTCGCGGACGCTTTCCCTCAGGTTCCTCATGGACATGTAACTTGAACCCCGATGGGGGGTGGCTATATCTTGTTAACCTTTGACATACTTGAAATTGCGGTGGGAGGAATCATACCAAAGAAGCCAACGCCATGGCAATTGTTCTTGATATCCTTGTACCGACTGTCTTCATGGGCCTTGAGCAAGGCTCGCTTGACTACCAAGCCACCAATGCTATGGGCAATGAAGAAGAGAGGACGAGACGGGCGCTAGGTCGATCAGTCTTCGAACTTCCAAAGAAGCAACAGAAACACGTGGTTTCTGTTCTTGGGTTTAGGTAAGGGAGTCTTACCACTCCTTGGCGGATTTGTAATACTTGGTCCAACAAGTCGACTGCCAGCATGTCGATGTTTATGCCTTCCCTCAGTCCTCGATGCTTGTACACCAGCACCCGTATCGTGGGGTCCTTGTTCCGAATTCCCTGTTGAATCCATACATAAGGGGGTCTCATGGATTTTGGCGTGCCAGGTTTCTCCGATGACCCAAAATCACTGTCGGCTACCGGGTCGCATGTCCATGGATGAAGAGGTTCCGCGCCTGGACACGGCACGGCGATGATGTCGACCTTGGTCTCATTGTAGCCGTGACCGCCGACATCACCGTCAATGACAGCCCAGCCGGGCTCGGTGTCGGCCAAAGTGACGGCGCTGCCCACGGTGGGTTTGGAGATGTTCCGTAAGTTGGTCATGATGGGATGACCTTGCAAGACCTTCCTGGCTTCATCACGGGCCCTTTCTTGCGATGATCGGCCGGCATAGGGATCTTGGCCGGAAGGTTGCTGTTGTTGAGGCGGAAGGCCGACCGCTGCCGTGACCGCTGCCGTGACCGCTGCCGTTACCGCTGCCGCATTCTCGAACTCCCCGGTGGCCGTCCCACTGCCACTCCCCACCGTAGGCGGTCGAGTGGGCGGCCGTAGCGGTTCTAGCTCTACAGCCTTGTCAGTGGAGCCGCTAGAGCCATTGTCGTCCATAATAGCACCCAAACTGTGCTGAGCAGATCGGATCCTGTAAGCCGGGAAGAGTCTTGTTTTTACAGGTGAAGAGCAGTACAAAGTTAGCAACAGGTCGAGAGATGTTGCGGTGGCCAAGACCAACAGAGTTGTGGAAGCAGACTTGGGACTATTTAGTAGGGGAAGAGACCCCAGAAAACACGACGGATGGGCCAGCCAGCAGCGGTAAAGTGCTGCCAAGAACAGCTTGGGTAGCCCGTATCAAGCGCGGTTCTTCTTGGTAGCCATTTGACCACACCTGAGCACACCAACCGCCCACAACCAGTCCAGGAGAGGCAACCGTCCAGGGGGTGTTTCTGA
The DNA here is from genome assembly GCA_009805285.1 of Neurospora terricola FGSC 1889. Lineage (NCBI taxonomy): Eukaryota > Fungi > Ascomycota > Sordariomycetes > Sordariales > Sordariaceae > Neurospora > Neurospora terricola. The sequence continues at coordinate 10,446 of RANZ01000489.1, read as the reverse complement.
CAGAGGTGGGATTGGTCCGTAGGGACGGATATTGATGGAAACTGAATGGATCAGTGGGTCGCGAGGGACCGGCAAAGCAAGGAGACGACGGAGACAAAGGCATATGTCGCAGCCCGAGAGGTTCTGGAAGGTGATGAGTCGTGTCTGTGAATATCGCTGGAATATCTTTGGCAGAGTCCCCTCTCTAGCTGTGGAGGGCTGCTGAGAAGAGAGCTGTCACTGGACGTCTGTCTGTGGGCACATGGAAAGGGTTTAGGTTGGTCGATCCGATCTCGAATCCATCCAGGGCTTGGTCTTTACCGCCTTCCATGCCGCCCTCTCGCACCCGGTGTTGGGGACGACCGGGACGGAAAGTTGGGCAGCTGATGGACACTGATGAGCACCGATGAGCACACCTCGAACTGTGTGTGCGAACTTGGTCATGGCCTTTGGGTGCTCGGTAACGCACCTGTTGCTGCCAACTGTCGGGTGGTTGCTTTTGTTGCTTGCTTGTTTGCTTTCTCTCCTATGAAAGATCAGAATATCTCGTGAGATAACGTCAACGGATGCCAAGTACAAGAAATGCTTCAGTCATGGAGACCTTTCTACCTGTAAGTTGCATTGGTCATGTGAAATGTGTGATGTGAGCTAGCTGGTGTCATTCGGTTGGATTGCGCGAGATGTGATGAATGATCAGAAGAATCCCGTCGTCAGTCAGCTTGTTTGTTGTCTGTATGTTCCAGAGATAGTCTTGGCTTGACTACAGGGCTCTCGACAAGTAGTTGTAGCGCCTATATACACTGCGCGGTTCCTTTGACAGGCCTATCCCAGATCGGATCGAACTGCGCCCTGAATGGGACAACGTCGACATGTGCCTGAATGCGGGCTTCCTGATGGTCTGGTAAAGAATTCACTGCGACCTGAAGTTATCAGATTCCCGGAAGCCCAAATACTGTAGATGTCAACTTGTGAAAGACAGACATTGTACTTGAAGAGTCTCTGGTCTGTTGCCCTGTTAGTCCTCTTATAGTAAGTACTCTTTGTTATCAGTCGTAAGAGCCCAAAACATAGAATGTATGTTGCCGAACCATAAAGTGCTGATGCCGGCATTGTTGCCGTTGTTGGCTTTAAATCAATGCTTTCTCTCATTGTCACTCGCTGGAACGACTCTTGACAGTCGTTTGCTATTATTCCTCTTCAGCCAAGACCAACTCAGCTCAAAGAGATAGTGACTGGACTCAGGCTCTGACTGATCCAAGAGATACCTTGATCAAGGGGCCATAGGGATGATGTCTGTGAAAGGGAAGCGTTTGTGGATGAACTACGGACGGGTGGAAGTCCCTCTGTGAATTGTTGGGTTGACTTGAGGTTGCTGTGGTGAACTTTGAGGTGGAAATGGAAAGAGTTCAGCTTCGTCTGTGAGAAGCCGTGAGAGCAACAACGGCGGCTTCCACTCCGGTCCAATGCCAAGGAAGTTGAAGACGGGAGGAAGCGCAACAAAGATCTCTCCGTCAAAGAATATGTACGCACGGGCCCCCCTTCAGCCTGCCGTTATGCTGCCCTTCCATCTCTTCTGTTGCCTGCCCGCATTGCCTGCCGGTGGCCACTGCCCGCCTTGGCCGCCTTCGTTGGCCGCCCAGCCAGGCACTCCTCACCCGAGAAGGGCCACTGTCAATGCAGCGCGACCCGTACCGCACTGACACCGGGCTGCTGCTGCACTGGCAGTTGGAGGAGGGAGACCTGGAGCGGGACACGGGACGGGACTGCGTCTGCTGAATGAATGCACCAGCGTTGTTCTTTCTGAGGGAGTGGACCCCAATCCGAACCGTTGCCTTGCGCGCTGAAGGGTGGAAATGGAAGTGGAATGCGCCAACCTCACACGTCGGAAAAAGCACAACGACGGGACCACTCCGGCTTGGAGCCAAGCAGCAACCAGACTCCAATCCAATCCAGCGTCCGTCTTTCTCCCCCTTGACTTGTGATCACAACTCCGCAGTCCAGCCCCGACCAACATCCAAAACATAACCGTCGACGCCGCGCCCGGCAGCCCGCTACGTCCGCACGCACTTTGCCTAGTCCTTAGTGTCGAGCCAGCCGATACCCGACCGCCGTCGAGACAGATCACAGAAGAGCCCCTCGCGCCGCCGCCGACCCGACTGAACTGACGACGCCTCGCTCACCCGAACCCTACAAAGTGACGGAGACCTCGAGGCTGAGAGATACCGTACTAGACCAAGTCTCGTTTTCACGGTCAACATCACCACCACCACACAACACACAACACACAAATACCGACTTGTATTACATACCGGACAGATCTACCACCACCGAAGTGAGCATACCTTATACCTGCTATTCAATCATCTGGCCTGGTCTCCCTCCTTTGCGCGTCCCCCTCCACAACCTCCCCCTCCTCTTGATCTTGCTCCTTGTTGGCCGACACAAGCACCGGCACCGGGACCACAACTCCGTGCCAGAACAAGTGAGGACGGGACGCGGTCAGACAGGTACCTAGAGGTAGAGGTTGTTGTTACTCGTGGATCCTCCCGTCTCTGCGGCTGCCAGGTATACCTATTCTCTGTGCCTGCCGGCGTTCATCCCGGAGCACAGGTACCACGTCTAGCCACCCAAGGCTACCTACCTACTACTCGATGGTGGTTTCACGACGCAGAACAACTTCGTGCTATTCCCAAGCAATCCCTCTCCCACCTCACCTCCATTCCCATCTGCATCCACATCGGCATCACCACCTTCGCAAGCTTCTACTACCTCTAGGCCGAGTGGCGCCAGTCACAACAATCGCCCCAATCCAAAAGTAGCCCCACCAGCACAAGTGGAAGCTCCCTGACCAACATCCCAGATATCCAGATTTAGTTGCTCTTGAGCAATCCATCGCCGAGGACAAACACATCGATCCCTCGCAAGTGGGACCCCGAAACCGAGTTGTTGAAAAAGGTACGCTTGCTGTTGTCACTCCCGCATCCACGTCCCGCCATCATCTCGTCACCGCGAACGAACCGCGCCGCGACCGCTTCCATCGTCCGTCTCCCTGCTGCCACAGCCTGCGATCGCGGCCAGCCTCGTGACCACTACCCTCTGCCTCGAGTCACCGTATTGCCCCAGCATTATCCACCCGGCTCGAGCAACCTGTCCACAACCAGACCTATCCGCAACAACAGCTGCGCCGAATCGTCCTCCGTCCCCCCCTCACTCCGTTATTACCACGCTCCCCGCCCTCGACCGTGCTATCTAGACACGTGCTCCGAGCTTCGCTGACCTGGTCCTGTTCCCCCTACCAGATAGTTAATGAGAACGGCATGGAAGGGTTTCGGTCTTACTTTCAGCGGTTAGTGGTCGGCAATGCCGGCCAAATCTTTCCGAACCAAAAATGGCAGGGCGTCAACTCGTCCACCTACCACCAGCTCGTCACAGAGGTGAAGAAGCTATCACAAGACTTTGAGCAGTCCAGGAGGATTGCCGAGGCGATTGAGACAGGCACAGAAGACCTCTTCCGCGACTTTGATCTCTCCACCTTCATGGAACACTTCAAGCTCGATGCTTTTGAAAAGACTGTTCTAGCGCTTGCCTTCAAGCTTGGGAGCAAGCCCGATCTCAAGACCAAGGGTAGGCCTTCCCATTGCCTCTCCCCGGCTTCTTTCGTGGCCTCGGCCCGTTGTTTGCTGACCCCAGATTCCTCAATCTAGCCGATGCCATCTTATCAACAAACTTCCCCATGTTTGGCAACATTCTCAGCAAATCGTCCGGCACCCATACGATGCTTGGACCCGATTTCATTGCTGGGTTGCTCGATCGCTTCATCCAAGTCCATCCGCCCAATTTCAACGCGGCAGCAAAGAAGGAGCTGGAGCATAATGTGCAGTCTCGATACATCCAAGGAAATCCCGATTCGAACCCGCTGCCTCCCTCTCAAGTGCTGTCTGCACTTGATCTAATGCGACTATTGGCAGACCGACCCCCGAATGCCTTGACCCTCTACATCCACAAGACCGGGCGAGATTTCACCGAGAATGAAGATACATGCTACAACTACCTCCGGAATCGTCCGGCGAACTGCCAGCTGAGTGAGGAGCAGGTATCCCACGCGCTCATGTATACGACCATCAGCCAAACCCCCCCGCACAACCCTTCGGTTCTTGTCGCGGCTCTCAGGCGTGTTCTGCCTAGTGCCTTCAGATGGCAGGATGTGGTCTCGTACTTTGATCACAGTGGTGCCCGAATTACTGCGCCCCAGTTTCTTCGTCTCTACAATGCTCTCCTGCCGATAGCGCAAGACGACAGCCAGGGTTTTGATATTCAGCGGCTATGGGGTGGCGAGTGGGAAAATCCAGAGACTCAGATGTCCTTTGTCTGCGCATACACCTCACTGCTGCCCGAACAGCTGGACGCCACCACCATCCCGGGGCTCAAGCCGACCTTCACCTTGGACGATTATGCACAGGCACCCCAGATGATCCGGGAAACGGCCGCATATGCCGTCAGGCATCCCTTGGTCTCCGAAGCGGCCATGTCCGCCATCTTCAACGTCGCCCTCCATTCCACACACGCCTCCAAGTGCACCGAAGCCAAGCGTCTTTTCCAGGATGTCGTCGTTCCCCAAGTGGCCATCTTTGTAGTCTCGGCCTTCAGGGTGCCCAAGCCTTGGCCCAAGCTAGCTGAAGACGCTCTGGTTGACCTGTTCATAGAGTCGTTATGGGCAGCCAAATCACCCGAGACCGATTTTGTGATGAACAGCCTGTGGAGGTGGGACAAAGATTGGGTCAAAATGAGGTTGATAGATGCCCACGCGCACAGGCCGATATGCCTGCCGCAAATCTTCGAGCATTCCATGCGGCAAGGATGGCTCGAGGAGCTTGTCTATCTGATCAATGGCTTTGGGTTCGATCTCACAGCTCTAGCCCACGCGGAGGGCTACCTCGACCTGCAGGACTGGGCACAGAAGAACGCGGAGCGGAGTACCGAGATGGCCTCGGCCCTTCTTCAGTTCCTGATGATCAAGGCGAATCTCGAACTGCAGTACCAGCGTTCTGGGCCCGGTGCTCCTAAGCAGAGCACCACCCTGCAGGTTCGGACGGTGTCTGCCATGCTTCAGATCCTGGAGGAGTTTCTGCCCAAGTCGCCGATCCCGGAGCTTATTGTGGTCCAACGGCAATGTATTACCGCGTACCCAAGGCTTATCAATTACGGGGAAGGGTTCGATGACATCATTGACGCCAACGGTCGTGATGGAAATTCTTTACCCCAAGCTGCTAATGTTCGAATGGAGGAACATTACAAGAAGATGTACAGCGACGAAGTCGCGGTGCGAACCATCGTTGAGGTTCTCGACAAATACAAGCACTCGCGAGATCCTCTCGAACAAGACACCTTTGCTTGCATGATTCACGGCTTGTTCGATGAATACGCGCATTATGAGAACTACCCTCTGGAGGCGCTCGCCACCACGGCTGTGCTCTTCGGCGGCATCATCTCTCACAAGCTCGTTTCGGAGTTGCCCCTCAAGATCGGACTTGGCATGATCCTCGAGGCTGTCCGGGACCATCAACCCCAGGAGCCCATGTACAAGTTTGGCTTGCAAGCTCTTCTTCAGCTCCTACCTCGCTTGCGCGAATGGCCAGGGTTTTGCACGCAGCTATTGCTCATCCCGGGTCTTCAGAATACGGAGGCCCGCAAGAAGGCCGAGGATGTTCTCCGTGAGCACGAAGAGGAGACGATGCGCACCCGCGTAGGCGCCTTGCCGCTTGGCCCGACCATGGGTAACGATAACATGACAAACGGTGACCTTGACGAGGCTCACGGCTCGGAGCAGCACCCGGCGCCATTCGCGTCGGTCAACGTTGATCCGCCTCCACCGGGGGTGGTCTACGAGGACCCAACCGCCGAGGCCCAGGGCAAGATTCAGTTCTTCCTCAACAACCTTACTGAAACTACGCTGCAGACCATGTACAAGGATCTTCGCGACATGTTGGAGGCCAAGCATCAGCAGTGGTTCGCCAGCCACCTGGTTGAGGAACGTGCCAAGATGCAGCCGAACTACCACCAAGTATACCTTGACCTGGTAAAGATGTTTGAGGATAAGTCACTATGGGCCGAGGTTCTGAGGGAGACATATGTCAGCGTCCAGAGAATGCTCAATTCCGAGGTTACGCTGCAGAACTCGACTGAAAGGACGCACTTGAAGAACTTGGGCGGCTGGCTCGGTCTTCTGACGCTCGCGAGAAACAAGCCCATCAAGCACAGGAACATCGCCTTCAAACAGTTGCTTATGGAAGCGCATGATACCAAGCGTCTCCTAATTGTTATCCCTTTCGTCTGTAAGGTCCTCGCTCAAGGAGCTTCATCAGAGGTCTTCCAGCCACCTAATCCCTGGCTGATGGATATTATCCATCTCCTGATCGAGCTGTACCACAACGCCGAGCTGAAGCTGAACTTGAAGTTTGAGATTGAGGTCTTGTGCAAGGGCCTCAAGCTGGACCACAAGAGCATTGAGCCGTCTGGCGAGATTCTCAACCGGGTTCCTGTCGAGGAAGTTCCTGATCTGAATGGGCAAGAGCTCGAGCCCTACGACAACACCTCTATTAACGGTATGGGTAGTGTCGCGGGTGGCCTCCCCGCTCATGCCTCTCTTCCGATCCCCGACCTTTCCGCCAGCCTCTCGATCCCGCCAACAGAAGTCATCGATCAAGCCAAATTGCACAGCATTACCTCTCAAGCAGTTACGCGTGCCCTGCAGGAGATCATCCAGCCAGTGGTTGACAGGTCCGTGACCATTGCGGCGATAGCCACGCAGCAGATGATCCATAAGGACTTTGCGACCGAGCCTGATGAGAACCGGGTGCGGGATGCGGCGATCAACATGGTCAAGTCAACTGCGGGCAGTCTGGCCTTGGTTACGTCCAAGGAACCCCTTCGCTCCAACATGGCCAACTACCTTCGTGCCCTCTCGGCTGAGATGGGTCTAGTGCTACCCGAGGGTATTATCATGCTCTGCATCAACTCGAATTTGGACCTCGCTTCCAGCGTAATCGAGAAGTCGGCTGAAGATCGTGCGGTTCCGGAGATCGAGGAGATGATTCAACCTGAAATTGAAGCCAGACGCCGGCATCGTGCGCAGCGTCCGAATGAGCCATACATGGATCCTGGGCTCACCCGCTGGGCCTGGACCATTCCTCATCCCTTCAAGTTGAACCCGAGCATGACTGGTCTTAATGCGGAGCAAATGGCCATTTACGATGACTTTGCCCGGCAGCCGAGGGCAGTCGCTTCGACAACAGGACCGTCCCACGCAGCCTCTACATCGGACGCCAGGTCTCTCGCAAATGAAGTCCTCGGGGATCAGTTCAACGCTATTCCGGCCCTTCCTACACCTGCCGAGACACCTTCGCTTCCTCACCTCGGTGGCCAGCTTCAGCACTACCCCCAGGGCAGTGGCGCGTTGGCAAATGGACGTCAAGCCGGGCTTAACCAGGTGGATGCCAGGACCATTGCTGACAGAGTCAACAAGCTTTTGGAGTCATTGACCGCTGCCGCCACTGGTGCCACCGAGGAACACTTCAACGAACTGCCCCGCGCTCACCAAGTTCTGGACATCATTGACGCACTTGTTCAACTTATTATCAAGACTCAGCAGACGTCTGAAGAGTTTGCAGCATATGCCGCAACCCAGATCGCCCAGTTGATCTTCAGACAGCCTGGCGATACCCTCTTGCTTGAAAGTCTTGTCCATGTCCTCGAAACCCTCCGCAAGATTGCCGGCCCGGCCACGAGCCAGCAGATCAGGAGCCTCTTCCATCAACAACCAGCTGAATACTTCCTCAACCTTTCGCTCATTGCAGCACTGCTCGGCACGGACCTGCTCGACTGGAGGAGCATTGATGCAGCCATGTCTATGGCCCTCCAGCAACGCAAAGAGGGATCCGTCGAGTTCCTCGAGCAGCTTGTGGATCTTACGCTTCTTAGTGAGAGCCCTCTTGCGCTCTATGCTGACTTTGTCCGCAGTCTGGAGGAAGCATGGACCTGGATCAGTGAGAATCCGGATGTTCAAGGAGGCCAGAGTCTCAAGTCCAAGATCCTTGCACCTCCTCCGGACTTGCCTGATGGCCTTACTCCGGCAGAGATCCTTGCCATCCGTCAGGAACAAATGGAATATGTCTTTGACGAATGGGTTCACCTCTGCAACAACCCTGCTGCCTCCTCCTCCAAGTCGTCGACGATCTTTGTACAGCAGATGCGCTCTAGGGGAGTCATCGCCAACACTGATGATTTCTTGATGTTTGCACGCCTAGCCATCGACAAGTCTGTGGACCGCTTCGAGCAGGTTGTTCACCTCAATGGAACGATAACGGAGGCGTACCAGGCAATTGATGCTTTGGGCAAGATGATCCTTATCTTCTTCCAGTCCCACGAAGACAATGCCGACGGACAAGCGGCCCGTGCTGCTTTCATCGATTCTATCTTCGCCCTTGGTGTGTTGGTGTTGAATAGCCACCACGTCAAGCGTGGCGACGCTTTCAACTCACGGGTGTTTGTTCGGTTCTTTTCGTACCTCCTTCACGGCATTTACTCTCTGGAGGAGCTGCCAGAAAGTGAGCGCGATCGCATCATGCTTACCTTTGCCGACCGTCTTTTCGACTTGCGGCCGAGCCTCTACCCAGGCTTCGTCTTTGGCTGGCTCACACTTGTCACCCACCGTGTCTTCCAGCCAGCCATGCTTCAAATGGCTAACAACGCAGGCTGGGAGGCGTACACCAAGATCCTTCGGGATTTGCTCTCTTACCAGGGCGAGCTTCTGAAGCCGTTGGAGCTCTCCATATTCGCCAAGGAGATGTACCAGGCCGTCCTGAAGCTCCTGATCATCCTGGGGCATGATTTCCCCGATTACGTGTCTGCCAACCATGTGCTGCTGTGCCAGAGTTTGCCGCCTCATGCAACCCAATTGAGGAACATGATCTTGCTGGCTACTCCTGCTTCGGCCGCGAAGCCGACCGATGCCTTCCAGCCCGGCTTGAAACTGGATCAGATCGCAGACATCAAAGAAGCAGCGATCAGTGTCTACGATCCTGCCGAACAGCTACGCCAACTGGGTCTGCTCGACATTCTGGACCAGGCTTTGCAGAACGGCCCATCCGAAGATGCCATTGCGCAGATTACACACGCTATCACTAGGTCTGGTAGTGGAACGACTGACTACGGATTCGTCCCTCTCGACGTAGACCGCCAAGTCATCGATGCCGTGATTTCGCACATTGGCAACTTTGCCGTCAACCGCGCCGCCACCAGAAACGACGCTTCTGTGTTCGTCCCTGGCGCACCAGACCTCAAGACACTGCAAATGCTCATCACGGAACTCTCCCCCGATACGAGATATTACGTTTTGAACAGCATGGCGAACTGGCTGCGCTTCACCAGTGCCCATACGCACTACTTCATCCAGGTTTTCCTTGACTTCTTTAGCCGCGACGTCGCCTCCACGGATCCCGAGGAGATGGACATCAGGCAGCAGATTGTTCGGATCCTCCTTGAACGGTTAATCGGCTACTGGCCGTACCCGTGGGGTCTGATCATCACCACCATGGAGCTGGTCAAGAACGAGAAGTACAACTTCTTTGAGCTGCCCTTCATCAAGTCCACCCCCGAGGTGCGGAGAGTGTTTGAGGATAAGGTTCGCCAGCACTAGAACCGCTCGATAACCGATGGGGAGAAGACGGACGAGGAGACGAGACAGAGGCTCGGCGGTCTGTCGATTCAGGGCTCGCTGGGGAGATTATTGCTGGGTTGTATATGCCGAAGTGGTTATGAGAGAGACCCAAGGTCTGGACCCGAAGACATAGCCATACTACTGGGTCTGTGGAGCAGGGACGCATTAGTCGAGCTAGGGTGGAGATATGTACCGCCCCCAGAGGTCTCTTGGCCACAGTGGTCTTGGAAACGTCTCTCAAAGCCAGAGCTAAAGCCGAGGCCGGAGCCGCAGCCGCAGCCTGAAAGAGCAGAACCAGAGATTCTAGTGCTTGCAGACAACCAACGAAGGAGGCGGGAGAGGGCAGCAGACAAGGCGCGAGGGAGGGCACAGAGGGGAGCTCGAAGTATGGGATGGTGATGATGTTGTGTGTAATATAATATGGATATAATCTCCCACCAACAAAGCGGAAATAACAGGATTTTGGAACGAAGCGGTTTTGGGGGAGTTGTGTTTTGCGTTTGGGAGAGTAAGACAAAATTAAGACGGAACGGATCAGATCAGAACAGGTCAGGCAGGGGCAGTTCAAAAGCGAATACCCTAGAGATACTTATAATGCTATKCTCGGTGTGTTCCAGTTTCGTTTTACTGGCTAGATCGGAAGAGCACACAGGTCAGGCAGGGGCAGTTCAAAAGCGAATACCCTAGAGATACTTATAATGCTATTCTCGGTGTGTTCCAGTTTCGTTTTACTGGCTAGATCGGAAGAGCAC
>RANZ01000488.1:0-28506 GCA_009805285.1 Neurospora terricola FGSC 1889 | reverse complement strand
GCGCGTATTGTCAGACAGCGAGGGCAACACTTAAAGACCACCATGACTGGTGCACGCCCGAAGACTCCGGCTGCTGGCCCACCAAGACGGCCATCCGCAAGCTGGAACAGGCGCTGGACCCCACAGTGCCCCGGCTCGGCGTCCGGTGGCGCAGCTACCCGGACCCGCAGCCGGCGCCGGTACCAATGGGCTCCATTGATAACCAGTCCTTCTACGGCCTCGGTAACGCGCCCCAGGGCCTCAGGGCGCTATACTACTACGAGGACATCGCCGAGATGCAGCGCCCATGTTTCAACCCGGCCGACCGCCCTGCCGTGTGGAACACCGCGTCCGACATGTGCAAGGCGGCGGTGCACCAAAACGAGTACCGCAACTGGAACCCCTTCATCGTTGTCTTCCCGCTCAACGAGCGCCATGTGATCGCCGCCCTCAACTTTGCCGCGCGGCACCGCCTGTGTATCGCCACTGCCGGCACCGGCCACGAGTACAACAGCCGCAACTCGTGCCCGACTGGCGGCATCCTCATCCGCACAATCCTGCTCAAGGACAAGACCTTTATGCCTACCTGGCGCGAGGATTCGACCCTGGCCCCTGCTGGCGCATTCCGCTTTGGCGCCGGCTCCACCTTCGCCGAGATGCACGCCTTCTCGAAAGACCACTCCCGCGTTATTGTATCGGGCTGGTGCTCCACCGTCGGCATGGTCGGCTTCCATCTCGGCGGCGGCCACGGGCTCTTTGCGCCGTCCATGGGCCTCGGCGTCGATAACGTGCTTGAGATTGAAGTTCTGCAGGTCGGCCGCAACATCTACGGCCAGTCCGTCGTCCACAAGAAGATCGCCAGTCGCAGCCGCAATCCGCAGCTCTTCTGGGCCATGCGCGGCGGCGGCGGCAGCGTTTGGGGCGTCGTTCTCTCCATGACAATCCGCGCCCACGCCGTGCCCGACGGAGGCCTCAGCCGCGTCTACATGTCCCAGACCGGCACCTTTTGCCCGGACTCGAGCAAGTTTGGCTACCAGTGGCTGCGCGGCATGTGGACTCGCTTCACCGCGTGGCAGCTGAGCCTCAACCAAAAGGTCAGCACGCAGCCCGGCTTCTTTATCGACACCTCCCAGTACAAAAAGACGCGGAACCTCTGTTCAGTCACTTGGGAGTTCAAATTTGAGTACTTCTACGCCGGCGGTCAGGCAGAGCGGGACTACATTCGGTTCCGCGACGGCCTCAAGGACGTGCTGCAGACGGAGACCGTGCAGGAGGACAACTACAAGTCAGCCTATGATTACCTCCTCTCCCTGCCCGCCAACAAGTTTACACTCGTCCCCGTGAACCCGCTGCCGGCGCAGCACCCGCCCTCGGACGCGGCCACCGGCTCTCAGAACTCGGTCTTTGTCTCGCGGCAGGCCTTGGAGACAAAGTTCACCTCGACCATGATGGACGTGCTGGACATCTGCGTCAAGTCCCTGAAGAATCCCGACAAGACGTCGCCGGATGCATTGGGCTATCGCTGCGGCTTCCACTACCTCTACACGTCGCTGACGGGCAATCTGGGGAGCACGCAGCCTGGCGACACGGCCATCTCGCCGGGCTTCCGCTCGGCGCTCATGCTGTGGAATGCGCGCACCTTGACGACGCAGCAGTCACAGGACACGGTGTACAAGCTTGGGCCGAACAGCTACTTCTCCGAGAGCTCGTATGTGATGCATAACTGGACGGCGAGGTACTGGGGCGAGAAGGCGTACGAGCGGTTGCTGGGCGTGAAGAAGGCGCACGACCCGGGGAATCATTTCTGGTGCCATCACTGTGTTGGGGATAATCCGGATGATGCGTTTGGGGAGCCGCTGGGTGCTGCGGCTCAGGCTGATTTTGGGGAGCAGCCGGATGCTGCGGCTCAGGCTGAGTTTGTCAAGCAAGATGAGTTGTTGGGGACGGCGCGCCGGTCAATCAACCCGGCGGGTACCTAGCAGTGCTTTGGATCGCGGGTTGGCCGTCCTCGCCCTGCTGCGGAGCGTTCCATGTTAGGACTGGACTCTCTTTGGTACTTTTTGTTGATGCTCTTTTACTTACATTGGTTTTGCCTTCCAGCTTCCTTTCTTTTTAAAATACCCTACTCTATTAAGCACCACATCTGGGTTTACTAAGGGCGGTAAAAAATCTTCCGTATGTTGGAGTGATTATTGGTGCTGCGTTCGTACTGAATTACTAGCCGCTCTGGTTTAAGTGTCCCGAGGGAATGGAACGCTAATTTAGTTGGTGTACCCTAGAGAAAGTGGGTTTGTTGTAAAATAATTAGATAGTATACGGCTGAAAAGAAACGTAATATCTCAAAGTGATAGCCCAGTTATACTGTATATCTCACGATGTTATATATATTGGATATTACCAATAGGTGAAAAAAAAATTGAATTTAGAACGGATGCCTTGGATGTTTAGAGTCTATGATGTAATAGTGTGTATCATTTCCAGTTCTAGTTTTTTTGAGAAGGGCGAAGGTAGCGAGCTATAGGAAGATTTTTCAACGTGAACATCATAATGTCGCGAATCCCCGAATTAACTTATTTGTAGCGTAAGGCCGCCCTAATAAAGCGGGATTGCTGTTTGGTAGTGCTATTGTAGTTCTGAAGTAAAATAGGTTTAATCGGATGCGGGGATCGCGCGGGTAGTACATTCGACTATTTCTACTAAGTTGTTATCTTTTAGATCCTCGTCACTTTTAATTTATAGTCGATTATACTTTGGATTAGAATACGCTTATAGAGAGCGAGATCTAGTATTGTGGTTCTAGGAGGAGATATTTCGGTGGGAGAGACGGAGATAATATTCTTATTTGTATTCTATATATTTAAGATTCTAATTTAGTACGTTTTATAGTTTCCTCTACTATAGTTTCTCTCCTCCTCTTCTTCTATCCCTATTTGAATAGGCATTCCTTATTAATAATAATTCCTATTTACCTATTACAACCGTGAATATCCGCCGTATATATAAGCTACGAATCTAGGTTATTAATTTGAATATTGTTCCCTCCTCTCTTATATATAGGATAATCGAACGGCTCCTCAATTTTGTAATACTCATTTATAAACTTTGAAAGATTATTTCTTTAGAAGAATAATTGGCCGTATTTTAAATAAGGAGTAGATTTAGATTTAATTATTGTAACCGTTATTTTGGGTTTAACATTAGGCTCGTAGAGACTCGGAGTATCAATTGAACTATATATTCTTTTAATATAGTTACTCTATTCCTTTGCCGCTTCGATTTTGAACTTTTTATTCTCTTTCCACTAATATTAGGGGTATAAGAAAGGTGTAAAGGTCGTTATCATAAAATACTTCGTCTAATAGTATTTATTAAAGTTATTTTAACGATTAAAGCCTTTTAGATAAATAAAATATATAGGGCGCGTAGAAGTTATGTCTTTATATTTGGAGGTTGTTTACTTAATTTTCTAAATAATAGCTACTACTTCTAAATACTTCCGATTTAGGTATATAATAATTATTTTCGGTATTATAAGCCGCTTTTAGGTATTTTAGTTAGAATTCTTAAAAAATCGACTAATAATTTTTATTATAAGTAAACTAGGACCGAAGGCGACTTTCTAAGAATTTATAAGGGGGGCTAGCATATCTGCGGTTGATAGGCCGCGGGCCTTAAAGGAATTAACTTCAACGTAATACTATTTTTGAAGCTATTTGATACCTAGTATTGATAATCCTACTTGAAGATTTCCAATTTTTACTATAAATTATTTTATTAGTAGATTGTTTACAATAAATTTGAATTCTTCCCGGAAGTAACGACGCTATACGCGATATATCTTTATATTTTAGCGATTCTAAAACCTTTTTAATATAGCCGCTATCAGATAGAATAGTACTTTATTATCCCTACGTAAGGATGCTGAGGCTAATAGTTCGTATAGTTTAGATTTATTTTAATATAAATTGAAAATTATTAATATTAAATTATATAGTATACGCTTCAGTATATAAAATATTTGGAATATATTTATGCTATGGCTAAGGATGTAGTTTCGGTCGGCGGATATAAGGAAAGCTAGTATAAAAATTATAAGTAAATATATATTTAATAAGGAAAACGGGTAAAATATATTCTTACTATCCATTTTTTTTCTACCGCCGATTCGCAGCGTATAGGGGCGGAGAAGAGTTCTGTTCCCTGCTACTAACTACGTCCGATTGAAAAGTTCTAAAATTTTATAGTATTTTAAAAGAAAGATAGGCTTTTACTATATCTCTTCCTTCCACCTAAGTTCAATACAATCAATATCTTCCAAATTTAGACGCTAAAATAATTCATCCAAGGATGAAAACTTTAATTCGAAGGTATTATTTTATAAAATTTATATAATTATAAACGTAGCTAAACAAATAGTCGGGTATAATTCTATAGTAATATAAAAAGTGATTCTAATAAAGTATTAGTTCAAATCAATAATTAAAGGGAAGAATATATATACATTTACCCCTTTATTAAATTTATTAGTTGATAGCGTATTATAATTAATTATAATATTAGTAATAAGCGTTAGCTAATTTATATCCGAATTGCGAACGATAAGTAACTTAACTTATTAATATAGCATATTCTCTAAAATATTAGGCCGAAAGCTAATACTTACTATAAACACTATTATATAAAAGGTAAGCCGATATTTAAAATTATAAGGTATATCGTTTACGCGTTCCTACAAAATACTAAGAATAAGCAGAATATCGTTTATTATAGCTTCGGTTTTTATAAATATTTATTTGCGTAAGAGGTTAGACTTTTGTACAAGATTTAATTCGATTTATTAAAATATGAAATATTAATATACTATATCGGTATAGGTAAAGGGGAAATTTACCTGGATAATCTCCTTACAGGCCTTCCTACAATTACTAAATAACGTCTAACGTTCGGTATTATTATTTGAATCTTAATTTGAATCTTAATCCCTTTTCTTCGCGAATACTATACTATCGGTTTAAATTACTATATACTTCTATAAAATAATAATAGTTAAAACGGATCGAACTGTTGCTTTTTCCTTATATTCTTCTAGACCGTCTATATTCAAACGCTTATATCTTATATAGCGTTTATAGTCAGCCAAAAAGCTCTTACAAATAGTAATATATTTCTTCTTATTCTAGCACACACTAAACCAAATATTATCAGCCTCTTCTAATATTAATTATAATACTTTTATAATAAATTTATAGACAAATAATATTAGTTCCCAAAATTAAAGAAAATAGTAAAACAATAGAATATATTTATTCCATAGAGCCTACGCGCATTCTCGCTCGGCCTTAGTCTTTTTACAAAACGAACGCTTATACATTATTGCCGTAAATTCTTCGACATCGGCAAATACTCTTCTTCTCTATTTATTGGCGTCGGATATAGTAGGCGGTATCGGCGGTTCTTATAGCTCTATCCCTTCAGTATTATATATAGAGTACGGTCGGTACTATAAGATTTAAATAATGCCTTCTTAAACTACAATAGCTTACGAACTTAGTATATTTTAGAAGAGAAATTAATTAGAAAATTCAGAAGGAGGCTTTTATATGAAAACCTACGCAACTCTCGTAATGTAGGGGCTGTAATTTATACGGTAGAATCAATTAGGAAGAATAGATATACAATAAATATAATTAGAATATTAGGAATTAGAGAGTAAAGATGTAATTTATATTTTAAGGCCCTTTTAAATCGCTTGAAGGAATATACATACGGAGAAAACTATTTACTAAAGCTAACTACACCTCCTAATTAGGTATACTAAATATATGGAGTAGGTATTAGGGATAAATAGCAGGGGTAAGTACTTTATATAGTGTATGCCTAGCCCACTCAGCTGGGCTTAGTATAAGTAGAACGGTATACTCGATGGCGAAGGCAATGAAAACGGTTCTAGATACGGCGGCGGCGAAGGTATTGAAAACGGTTCTAGAAATGGCGGCGGCGTTTTTGGTTAAGTCATCTAAACCCTTGTCAAAAATTCCTCCTATAGATAACCTTCCCCTCACTGGCTTATCTATGGGAGAGCGGACGGGATCCCGAGTTTTCCAGTGGGTATGGTCGTATGTGCTAGATGTGCCTTTTGCATATGCCTATAAATCCATTTCTAGCGTTCCATCGATGGCCTCGTTAATAACATCCTTTGCTTGTGACCGGTCTCACACTCACGACTTTATGTAAACCATCTACCAAACGGACGGACGTTCGAAACGAAAGACGGCGACGAAAAGAAACTCGATTTAGGTATGTTAATAGAATCTCGATAACAGCTTTTTCACCTGTGACGCCTTTCAATTACGCAATCATATAAATCTCTTGTTTCTGCTCATTTTGGTGAAAGTGGGTACTGGCTACAAAAGTTTTGTTCGGACTTGATGTTTCCGAAAGGTCCGTTGCCCACCATGTTGTCGGAAGGGAAGGCGCTCAACTCGGGAATGGAAGTCTGTGACACCACCCGGCCTCTTCCTTCCCTCGCCCTAAACTATTTACATCTTTTCCCCATTTGTACACCTGAATATTAACCTATTCAGATGGGAAAGTTTTGGTAAACGAAAAAAAAAAGGTATAAGAAGGGAGTTTTCCCTCTTCTCGAAGACGAAGCGAGCGATGTATGTACTAAGACATTACAGAGATTTAAACGCCGACGCAAACGTAGTAGCCCAGCCAGATATTGTTGCAAGCGCTGTTGATCTGCGTGTTCCACGAGCGAATCTTGGCCGAGGTGGTGCCATACTTGCTGGCAATAACCTCGCAGGTGTCTCCGCTGGCAACTGTGTGAGGAGAAAGAAGAGTGAATTAGTATCGAGTCATGTGTAGTAGAAGAAGATCGTGAACGGAAAGGTAGGTAGGTAGGTAGGTAGGTAGGTAGGTAGGTACTTGCCTTGGTGGAACCTTTTGCAATTGCCGACCATACCAGGCTGGGTGGGAGTAGGAGTGGCAATCTGTTTGATTGTATACACTGGTTAGCACATGACACGGACATGATGGGTTTCAAAGCAGGTAGGTAAAATAGGTATGGATAGACAAGTGACACTCACCCCATTGCCGGTGGAAGTAGGCGAAGCGGTAGTCTTGATGGTGGTGGCGCCCACGGTGTGCACACACACGTTGTAGCCTGCCCACAAGGAGCTGCAACCGGCGCCGACAGCCGGGTTCCAGGCGTAGAACTGGCTCAACGAGACGCTATACTTGTTGGCAATGGCCTGGCACTCGTCGCCGGCCACCACGGTGTGGAACTTGTCGCAGTTGGTAGGAATGCCCGTCTGGATGGGCTGGGGAGTGGAGATGCCGTTGCCAGCGGTGGTGGTAGGCTTGCTGGTAGTAATGACAGTGGTCTTGGTGCTGGTGATCAAGGTGGTCTGATCGGTGGTAGTGCCGACACAGAGATACGTGTTGGCCCACATGCCCTGGCAGCTTGCTCCAATGGCCGGGTTCCAGCTGAGAAGCTGGTCAAACGTGATGCCGTAGAGGTACTGGATGGCGGGACAGTCCTGGCCGCCCGAGACAAAATGGAACTTGTTGCAGTTGCCAACCATGCCGGCCTGGGTGGGCGACGGGGTGGCAATGCCATTTCCGGCCGTGGTAGTGGTGGTAGCCGGGACAGAAGTAGACACGCTAGCACCGCCAATAACGCCGACGCAAACGTTGGTGTTGGCCCAGAGAGTCTCGCAGTTGGCGCCGACGGCAGGGTTCCAACGGTAGAAGTCGGCCCACGAGAGACCATACAAGGACTGGACGGTGGCGCAACCCTGGCCGCTGGAGACGAAATGGAACTTGTTGCAGTCCTTGATCATGCCCTCTTGGGTCGGCGTAGGCGTGACAATGCCGTTACCAACAGTCGAAGTGGTGGTCGGACCGGCAGCGACTGTGGTGGTGGTCTCGGGCTCCTCCTCTTCAGGGGCACCCCAGTTCTTTTCAGTGCAGTAGGACTGGCCGACAACGAGGGAGCAGGAGGCGCCGAGAGACGGATTCTGTCAATGTACAAGACAATAGTCAGTTCAATGTTCACATAAGTAGGGTTGGCGCAAAAGATATTACTGTACTTACCCATCTCTTCAGCTGAGTCACGGTGATCCAGTTGTACTCGGCAATCTCCTCACAGGTTGAGGAACTCTCGGCCACCATCCAGTTGGAGCATTCCTCGACCGTGTCAGGGGCAGCAGTAGTGGGCGGATCGACCAAGTATGCGCGCGCTCCAGCGGCGAGGCTGAGAGCGGAGAGAGTAACGAGAGACGACTTCATATTGAAGGAACTGTAGAGACCGTAGAGACTGTAGAGGAGGTAATGACTGGAGCTGGACGAGACGACCTGAGCGACACAGACATCTTTTTGGACCCGAGGAGGCGGACCGAAGGGCAAGTTAAATAGTCATCTCATTGTCGGCGTTGTCGGTGTTGACTGATGATGTTGTTGATGGAGACGGGAAGATTGAATCTTGTCCCGAGGTGTGGTCGTCCATGTCGTGCAACCGAAGTCCGGTCCGATTCCGCCCTTCTGGTTCATGTTCCGGCGCAATCTGGACTACTATCATTGCATGGTATCATCGTTGATGCGTACTTGGTAATGATCAGGCAGTTTGGTAGAAAGGTCTCATGGTTCTAGACTTGGATTGCATCTTGTCGTCGGTTGTTGTCGTGTAGTGCGGACGGCCGAAAACAGATGCGGACAAAGGACCGAACAAAATTCACAAGCCAATAGTTTCCTCTGGCGCGTAACCCGGAGGGCATACACAGTACTTACCTCCATGCCCTGGTCCCCCCTTGTAAGTTACGCGGGCCGTCCCGGACGCCACAACCCATACTGTATCATCTGCAGCGCGAAAGACTTTCACAGTTGTCATGATATGATACTGGGGCTGTAATGAAAATCTCTGCAGCGGCTACCGCTACAAGGTCGCCATCGCTTGCGCGCAGGTCCGGGGAATCAGCGGCTCATCGCTCCAAATGARGGTAGGGCAGGTGCCAACCGAACGGAACTTTCTGTACATGTATCCATCTCATTACCGGGAGCGGCACTTGTGACCCTGGCCCTTGTTTGTCGATTGCGACACGCAAGGGTGTGGTACCCTGGAATCCGTAATTTTCGCATTGTTACCAAACGGTATAGTAATTACGCCTTACCTGAACGAATGGTAAGCTTCACTAACAAGGTTTGTTTCGTTGTCAGTGCTTGTTTCTCTTCAAATGCCCCGCCTAGTGTGCCGTACTGCCGGAAACATTTCCAGGTTACTTCTTGCTTTGACGGTTACTGTAGGCGATTGGTACCTCTATGCAGATGGAATGCAGGGTCCATATCATTAAGTTGCCCTGGATGCATGTCACATTCACCAATGCAGGTACCAACTCAACTTCTAGACACACCGACACCAGGGGCACTTCGCCGGAAAAAAGTCCGCATTCCACTTCTCTATCAAGACTAATTCTTTTTGATTTTCAACTGAAACTCTTCCTAACTAGACTTCGACTTCATCTCCGGACATGTCACAATCCGCTTCCGCCCGGGACCCGTTACTTTGGCTAGACCCAACTTCTCGACCCGGCATCACCATCTGCGGCCTTTCTAGACTTCTTCCTCGGCATCACGTTGGATCCGACATGCCGACATGCCGACCCTCTCAAGGGCTCACATCTTGAATTCTTGATCCGAATGGGCGGTCACTATGTGTCTGGAAGCTTGGCCCTGGACTCCAGTCCTCAGCTTGAGTCTCTTCTATCCCTACGGCCCTCCTTCGGCCACGTCTCGCGCTGGCGACCTTGGTCCGCCTTGACCAACTGAGAGTGAGCATAGAGACTGAGAGGACCAAAGTGCAAGCTGAAGCCTTGTGCTGTCTCTCATCACAATCATGATGCCTCCCTTGGTTTTGAGACCCCTTCTTTTGCTAAGTCTCGGCCTTGTTGTCCACACCACATCGGCCGCTGTTCAGCTGCTGAACTTTACAGCTGAAGATCTTCCAGGGCTAACATCAACATGTCGTTCAGTCATCAACCAAGCCGTCAACTGCGACCCCGTCTTCCAAGATGTTGCTCGCATTGGTCTCGATGTCATCAAGTTCTGGAACGATGACACCCTTTCAAAGTTTTGCACTTCCACCTGCGACGCCGCTCTGTCTACCTGGATGCGCAGAGTCCAAGGTGCTTGTGCCAATCAGTACTTCGCCGTCGGAGAGGGATTCGGCCAGTCGCCCGCTGCGTACGTCGAGCAATACTATGAGATCTACCGAGCTACTTGTGTCAAAAATGCGTAAGGTTCCCGGCTTTTCAAGTGGTCAAACTTCAATCTTGTGCCAACGACTGACAACAAGTGTGTCTGGCAGGTCTGGAAAGCTATGCAACGCCGTCTTCAGGGACGCGGCCAACATCGACCCGCTCAACCAAGTCGCGACCGCGACTCCGAAAACCTCCTTCGAATGCAACTCTTGCTTTCTCACCATGCTCGCCACCAGGTTACAGATGCCTCTGGCTTCTAACCCTGCCTGGGAGAGTGCCTTTACATACCTCACCTCGAGCTGTGGTGTATCCACCATGACAATCACTCCTCCTGTAGCCTCTACATGGATTGTTCCGTAAGCCGTATCTTGGACATGCTACTCACCATTTCTTCTAACTGACTGTGGAAATTTACTTTAGCATAACGACGACTAGTACAGCTACCTCTACTGCTAGTGCTAAACCCACAGAAACATGCAGTGGCACGAAATACACCCTCAAAGCGGGAGATACCTGCCTCTCCGTGGCAACATCCCATGGCATGAGTACGGTCAACCTGGCCGTTGCCAACCACTTGTTGGCTTTCTGCTATGATTTCCCTACAGAGGGGACATTGTGCATACCCACGGACCGACAATGCACGCCATATACTGTAAAGGAGGATGATACTTGCGTGAGCATTGCCGATTCCGTTGATACAACCTGGAACAGACTGGTATCATGGAATCCTGAACTGGGAGTCAACTGTGACAACCTCCAAGACTATGTGGGCCATGTTATCTGCAAGTCCAACCCCGGAGGTGGATGGGTTGATCTCAATCCTGAACCGACTGAGAGTGCAAGCGCTACCATGTAAGTATTCTTTCCCCGGGCCTGCCACGTGGGTTTCTGAATTCCTTTCTTTTTTTCTTTTTTTCTTTTCTTTTTGGGTTCACCGCACCATCTAACCATACACGCTGTAACAGCACAGAAATAGACACGAGAAACTGGACCCCGTTCGGCACCGCGGATTTACCTGCCGAGACCGCCACAGCCACCATGACCAGCAACTCGACCACGGCTCGGCCTAGCATGTTGCCCATTGCCAACGGCACCTTGATGGATTGCGCCCACTATCTCAACCCGCCACTCCTGCTCAATTCCATTACCCGAAACACGTCAACCAGATGTTCGGATATTGCGCGTGCATATGGCGTGAGTGTCAGCGATCTTATCGAGTGGAATCCCACACTAGAAGGCACCAACGAAGCCTCGTGTGAAGTCAGCACAGACTACCGCTACTGCGTGCAACACTATCTGCAGGAAGAAGAACAGGCTACCAAGTATTGCATTCGCAAGGAACTCGCGACGCCGGGGTACACGTGCAGTCAGTTTGCCGGAACTCGGGGAATTGATATGGCCGAGTTTGTGGCGTGGAATCCTAGTGCGGGACCCAACTGCGGAAACTACACAGCAGGTAAGTGTATCTTTGGTCCGTTCTTGTGGGTGGTCGTGCAGTGTGTGTGCTAATCTTGTTGTTTTTTTCGTCACGATACAGGAACTGAATACTGCGTGGCCGTCTGGAGATACCGCCAGCCAGATATCATTTCCAACTGCAACAAATTCGTCATGCCCAACACGACCAATTGGATCAATAAACCGTGCGAAATCATCGAGACGAACTTTGGTCTCAGCCATGCCCGCTTTGTGGCTTGGAATCCCAAAGTGTATCAAAACTGTGCGTCTTGTCATTTTTTGTTCCCCTTCTCCTTCTCGTCTGACCTGCACGCATGCCGCATCTTTCAGTTTCTAACATTTGCCATCTTCTTCCTTTTTTTCCAACTACAGGCACCGGTCTCTACCCAGACTACGAATACTGCGTTTCTATCCCCAACTACCGACCAACTTACAGCACTGTTGCAACAACCGCGCGTGTTACTCAGGCTGCTGTTGCTGACTTTAGAGTTGCTAATGCTGCCAATGCTGACGATGCGGACTTGTCGTCGTCTGTCATCACTGCGAGCGTTGTCTTGTCGGAAAGTGGTAGATCTACTACTGCAAGTTCATTGACAAATGTTGCGGTGACAAGCACTTCGCAGCAGCAACAGGGTCAAACTAGTAGCGCTACGCGGGTTACGGAGAGCAGCAATGTGGAGCAGAAGGCTACAAGTAGTGTAACTGCGGTGGCTACCTCTGGTGAGGTACTCCCTGAAGTGCGGATTCGAGATTAGGAGGAGGAACGTACGGTTTGTGGTGTGGTGGTTATAAGGTAGTGCTAGGTCCCAGTTAGAAAATATTGAGGTACAGTACCTTTGTGTAGACGTTTAGGCGCCGGGATACTTTGGAGTTTGTAGCTTCTGAACTCTGCAGTCTCGCAGTTGTTCGGATCCAAATCACCCAAATGAGGACTCGCTAGGAATTTACCGCTGTATGTACATTGGTACATGTATACGTACCATATGCCAAGCCAGACTAACTCATGTACAAGCGGGTACACTAGACTAATTCAGGGAACTGTTCCATTGTCACACTGCCCCACGATTTCCAACTTCAGTTGTCTTAGTTGTGTGATGATGTCTGGCAGCTCTTGCTTAAGTGCTTGCTTTGCGTGGCTTTGCTGCAACCTTGCAACAACGAAGATGGCACTGCTCGCTGCAAACTCGGCAATTCCACATGCCGAGGCACATTGTGTGGCAGTGCGGGGCTGAGTTCTCCCATTACTAGTACGGTACCCATTTGTGAAGTGGTATGGAATATAAGACATGTACTGGCTGTCGTCCACGAGACCACGACTCTACCACTACATGATCCCCATCAACCACTACTTTATGCGAACCAAACGAACAGTCTGGGGAGTTTTAACTCTCTCGGTTGCTACGTCTGCCTTCTTTTACTTCCGCTTTACTACAACTACCATCGATCTCAGAAAATACAACAACATCTTTTCGTGGGGACAGGCACAAGCACACGCACAACTTGAAGCCGGCAAAATGGCTTGTCATTCTGCTGCTTCGGACGAAGTGCCGCAAACCCGCGATGCACTGAGCCGCGAACCACACTTTTGCTTTTACGTCGGCACTCCAGACCTGCTCGAGCGCCGCAGCAATGAAAAGGCATCACACATTATGACGTTTAAAGAACAGCAGCAGCAGAATTCCTCCTCCTCCTCCTCGTCGTCCAAAGTCCTCGTTCTCCTCGACGGCTTCGACAAAACCCGCACCTTCTCCCCCGACGTCAATGATACCCTCGGCGTCCAATTCCACTGGCGCGACCCCACCTCCGATCTGCCCTTCGTCTCGCCGCCGCGCATCTACTTTGTCTTTGACCTTTGCGAGTCCAGCCGCCAACGCTTTCTTCCTTCGCTCATGTCCCTGCTCGGGCTGGCGCTGGGCCCGCAAACGGTACCCTCGCAACTAGATTATGACGACTTTGACAACTTCCTTGCCGCGCTGAACGCCATTGACGCGGACCCCACGGGCAAGGGTGATCTGGCGGCCAGTTTCGCCTCGTTGGCGTCGGAGCTTCCACCGCACTTGTCTCCGCTGCACCCCGGCGCGGACTCGGCCGTCATAAGGGAGTTCTTGCTCGTTTTGGCGGATAGAACGGTCTGGTCCCTGGACATGGGTGGCCAGGTTAACAGCTCGGCGACGAAGCAGTTCTTTGAGCTGGTGAAGATGCTCGCTTCTTCGGGGGGACCGCCACCACCACCACCACCTGAGACAAACAGCAACAACAGCACCGAACCCGACAAGCCGTCGTCGTATATGACCTGGTACCGCGACTGGATGCCCAAAAGCTGGGGCAGCGAGCGCCCACCGCCGCACGACGTCGAAGCGGCGCTGATTCGCTCGCGGTGGCGTTCGCCGCGCCATTTCGGCCCGCGACTGCTCGGCACGGGCCACGAAATGCCGCCGCTCAAGACCATGTTGGACGCATTCAAGGAGGCGGGATACCTGGACACGCCAGAGGGCAAGGTAGAGACCCTGTTGAGTCTGGTGCAGGGACAGGGGAGAGTGACGTCGCAGCCGCGGGAATCCAGGCCGCGCGAGGTGGGGTTGGTGGTAGAAGCTATACGGTATGCTCTTGCGTTGTCGTCGCTTTCTTCGGGGTCTTCTGGGTCTGGGTCTGGGTCTGGGTCTGGTTTTGTCGCCGACAACTCTACTACTACTACCACGCCTACTACGACCCCGCCACCACCATCGCTCAGAGACGCCCTCACCAAACTCGACCGACTCAAGCTCCTACCCGCCGCGGCGCGACAAAAGGGGAATAAAGAGCTCCTAGCCTGGTTGCTCGATGACGCTGACAAGCAAGGAGGACTCGGAGGAGGAAACCTGCGCGAGGCACTCAACACGGCCAACTACATTAAAGGGCCGAGCCCGACGGACCGACGGAAGACGGTCTGGCTGCGCAAGGGCTACGTGCTGCATTTGGCCGTTCGTGAGGGAGACGTGGACATGGTCAAGCTCCTGCTGGAGCGGGGCGCCAAGATGTTGCGGGACGACGAAGGAAGAACGCCGCTGGTGATTGCGCGGGACGTGCTAGGCATGAACCGGCCCGGGAGGAAGGAGAAGGTCGAGGTGTTGGAGGCGTGGTTGAGGGAGAGAGGGTTAGATAGCGAGTATTGGGATGAGCCGGAGGAGTATGCTTTGGATGCGTCCAAGGGAGAGGGGGCTTTTGAGATTCCCAACCTCAAGGGAAGATTTTGAGGAGTTGCCCGTGCGTTGGACTTTGTAGTAGGACGTGATAGGCTAAAGGACTTGTTGTACTTACTTGGATAGAGGTAACTATAAAGGGAATGGAATGGCCGTTAACAGTCTGTTTACTATTGTTGTGTCTTGGAGCGGTAGAGGTAGAACGACTTGTCACTAGCCGTGTAGGTAACGGTCAAGGATCCCCTTGAGAGCTTGCACGTAGTAAGGTAGGTACTGCGGTAGCCGCCGGAGGCTACAATAAGGTAAACACTTCATGGATCCCGTTGTGGTAAAGCAAAAGCATTCGTTCAAGGATGCGTTCCACGGCAAGCAGAGTATTTTAAAGACAAGGTTCAAAGGGCAAAGACGTGAGATCAAGTTGTAAGTTTTGATGATTGTAATTGGTAATCTAGACTGGGTAGTGTAGGTACCTTAATGATGAGGGTGGTCAGCTTAGCCTTTGCAGGCCGTGACCACAAAGAAGCAAAAGGCCTAAAAGGTCTAAAAGGGTAGGTTTGAAGGAGGCTCGAAAGGTCCACTAAAAGGTGCAAAGTTCTGGTTTTTTCTTTCCTTTGCCGCCATACGAGAACTTTGCCAATATGGTGGACGGGGTTCCCACGGCACGATTAACCAAACCAATCCTGTCCGAGAGCCGCTTCCCATTGCAGGTTTCCAAGACAGGTGTCCCGCTTCCGCAATTGATAGATATGGGCGCCCAGGTTCTGAAGGTAATCCGGATCGCTTGCGTCGAGCTGGCGTAGAATCTTGGGCTCCACCGGATACCATACGTCCTCGCCTGCTGAGGATTTGCCTTCAAACTCGCCGTCCTCGAACCCGAGTCTTTTTTTGTGGGGGAGCGAGTGAAAAAGAGGTTAGCTACAAGGTTGCACGTTTGCGTCGAGTCATATCTAGGTAGGGGGGTGAAGGGAAACACTGCTTTATGAAAAAAACTCACTCGTATTGATTCTCGGGTTTCATCGTCTCGATGGCAATCAGCCTCTTAACTCTTCCCAGATCGTGGAGCTCACGCAGGGCTGCGTACTCGTAGAACAGCCAGATTCGTGTGTACACTTTATCGCCAATGCTTTGGGGGGTCGGAACC
The DNA here is from genome assembly GCA_009805285.1 of Neurospora terricola FGSC 1889. Lineage (NCBI taxonomy): Eukaryota > Fungi > Ascomycota > Sordariomycetes > Sordariales > Sordariaceae > Neurospora > Neurospora terricola. The sequence continues at coordinate 12,493 of RANZ01000488.1, read as the reverse complement.
AGGACGCGGACAACACCGCTGCAGCTTCTGGCCATGGCTTCGGACATGCTGTTTGGTAGATAATTATCAACGGATAAGCATTCATGCGATAAAGGCGACCCGAAGGGGAGGGGAGGGTGGGAATCTCGGGGTCCTTGTTCTGTTGTTTAACTCACGCTCCAAAGTATTGCCATCGATGCTTGGCTCCGTCAATTGGATGATCACAGTCCTCAAGCCAGCTGCCTTTTTTGACTTCGTAATAGTTGGGCAGATTCCTATCGGTCTTTGAATCTTCATATTCTTTGCTCCATCCGGGCCATAACATCTAGGGAGTCGGGGGAGGCGAGGTGTCTTTGCGTCAGCATACAGGGAAAAATCAAAACGAAGCAGCAGTGAAAAAGGCAACATGATGCACCGCCGGGCGTTGGAATTGAAACATACCCAAATGCTTTTAAGGTCCATTTTGCACGCCAGTGTTGTGGCAAGCGCCGACTGACCAAAAATATTCTTATCGTAGAGCTCCCGGGCACCGCTATCGCCTTTGGGCGGTATTCCGGTATAAAAAAGGCACGTATTGTCGAGCTGGGATGCAGCCTCCGGTAACATGCGTTGTTTCATCTCTTTCCAATCCCATTCTTGCCACTTGAGGGGTTTACCATCATTCTTGGCCGCGCATCCGGCACAGTCGGGAAGGGTGAGGCCGGTGTTGATTACCTTGACAGTGGTAGGGGCACGCTTCTGGAGAGCGCCGACAGGCTTGGAGTCCTTTGTTGCCGCAAGCCAGACGTGGGACTGGAGAGCGGACTCGTGCCAGTAGATTATGCGGTCGCCATCGATGTCAACTTGTAAACCACTGTCCCTGCTGCTGTGTTTTTGAGAAGAGACCTCGATATTGCTTCGGCTGGAGTTTCGGGGACTCGAGTGATGGAGGGCCGCATGCCGTTTATTTGTGTGGCTGTTGGATGCGTGGAGGTGAGCGTGGGAGCGTGTTCTAATGTCGGACTTGTGAGAACGAGTATCGTTGCCGTTTCTGTCAAAGATGGTGCTGTCGTCGTTCAGGTTGCCGATGCTCTGGCAGCTTTGGCCCAAGGCGAGGGTGGTGAGGACAGCCCAAAGGGCCAGCGACGCCCAGTGAGCCTGGTACATGGTCGGCTGTTGATGTCGTCCAGAACCGTACCTGTAGCTACCGGTGCCTGTTGTAGGTATCACAACGAAAGCTGAAAGTTAGGTAGGTAGACCCAGAGGTAGGTATGGGTGCTTCCTACCTCTACCTCTAGAGGCACACTTACAAAGTCCTTCAACCCCCGATTTGGAAGCACCGCACCGTAGCGCGTCTTTTACTCTCGGGCTGTCAACCTCGGATGGACATCATGATACCTGTAGACATGGGGCTCTACAGTTGTAGTGTACAAATGCGCCGAACGGGGTGGCCGGTCGAGACAGCGAGGGCCGACATATGCATGCCCGCCGGCGACTTCCATTCTTGCCCACACTAGAGGTACGTAGGTACCTGTAGTCGGTCGGAGACTCGGAGCTCGTCGGGCAACTTCAATGTCCTGCAGTGGTAGTAGTAGCGTTGTAGCATTGGCGGAAATTGGGTGGCACACATTCTAGGAGGTCCAGGGTAGAGACTAGACTCGGAGGGAGTAGAAATTTTACAAAACCAACCTGAACTGGAAGGTTGCCCCATGTGATGTGATGTGATGTGATGTGACTTCCCTTGACATGTTCCTTCCTGGGATGGGACCGGGGAGCTGGGTGGAAACTGCAAAGGGTCATTGAGGCAAGGTACACACCGCTCTCCGCGTTGAGGTGGAGTGGCACAGTGGGTATTGCACTTTACGATACAATACAGTAACATACCATACTTTTGGATTGCTCCACCGGCCGGCTTTGTTTACCACACTCAAACTACCCGGCAAGGCACATTGGCACTACACAACTACACTACTACTCTTTGATTTCCGTGATGGATACCCAACATCGTCGCCACACAACGACCAGGCTGTGTTTCCACTCGGCATTGTTTTCCGTTGTCCAGGCCCTCCAACTTGAAGTCGAAAACACGCACTCGCTCAGGACAACATACCCGTACCATACACTAGACGACAGGCCGACATTGAGGCCGAATCAGAATGAAAAAGGGGAAACAGAAGCGTCAAGTACATTTGCACTCCCGATACTCCTCTCTTCTCGTTTCCGCACGTTTGGGCAGACAAGGCTTAATGGTGTCGAACCATGGCTTCTCACCGTCTGCACATGTGGCTGTATGCCGCTATAGCCCTCCTTTTGTTGGCCACCCACATCTCAGCCTCCAACATTCCTCAAGACGGAACGACCTCAGCTCTGGAAATAGGTCTGTTGTCACTCAAGGGCCGAAGCCTTCCCGATGGACAATGCAGCAAAGATGTCCCTTGCGCTGATGGCTCATGCTGCCATGGAACTTCGTGAGTTCAAGCCTGCACCACCGCTACATGTACCTGTCCATTATTATAGTCCTGTTTGTTAACTAGGTACCCTTTTCTTGTGACTCTCTAGTGGTTTTGTAAGTTGCAACGAGTGCTCTGGGTCTCCTCAGTGTTACCTAAACCACGGCTTCGTCACCCTTCCACAGTACCTACCAACACAATTCAGTAATGGTCCACTAACTTGCTTCTGCGAACCATTCAGTGCGGTCGAACACCAGAGCACTGCGACGCCAAGGTCTGTGTGTCCAACTGTGACGCAAAGGCCGAATGTGGCCTCGGGGCAGATCCTCCAGGAAAGGAATGTCCTCTGAATGTCTGCTGTGGTCCATGGGGATATTGTGGTACTACTGAGGTAAGTAAGAAACAGCAACTCTCATGACCTAGCTGTCATCTAACATTCGCCTTTTTAGGGCTTTTGTGGAGATGGATGCCAAAGCAATTGTGAACAGCCTTCATCTACCAAGCTCAGTGATGGTGATGTCACAAAGCTCGTTATTGGATACGTAGAAGCTTGGAACATTGACAATAACGAGGGCTGTGAGTCGTTTATTCCCCTCTATTCCCATTAGACGTTCGTTGGCAACTGGCTTTATACTGACATTGCAACTTGGTTTCTCCATTCAGGTTCTTCCCGCAGGTCTGACTGGCTACCAGTCGACACCATCACTCATCTCAACGTGGCTTTTTATTACATCTCGCCGCACTTTTACGACATTGTTAGAATGTGGGGAGTCAGCGATGAAGCCCACAACAACCTCATGAACATGAAACAGAAAGCCCCCGGCCTCAAAATATGGCTCTCCATCGGCGGCTGGACTTTTAGTGACAATGACACCGATACCCAGCCTCTCTGGGGTGAGATCGCAGGCAGTTCAGCAAATCGCGCAAAGTTCATCAAGAATCTCAGCACCTTTATGTCCGATCACGGTTTAGACGGCGTGGATCTGGACTGGGAGTAAGTCTCAACCGTGCTGCACTACCTCTAATGGCTGTGTTCCCATCACCAAAACATGAACCTTGCGCTAATCATCTTTAGATACCCTGGTGCTCCGGACAGAGGTGGCAAAGAGGAAGATGTCAAAAACTTTGTGRCCTTAGTGGAAGAGATGCGAAACGCATTCGATATCCGCGAAAGCACGACGGGTAAACATTGGGGTATTTCCTTCACTGCGCCAACTTCCTACTGGTACATGCGCTGGTTCGACCTCGAAAAGCTCATGGAACCGATCGACTGGCTCAACCTAATGTCTTACGACATCCACGGGAGTTGGGACTCGCCAGAAAACTCGGTTGGCAATGTTGTTTTGGCTCACACCAACCTTACCGAGATTAAGGAGGCCCTCAATCTGCTCTGGCGCAACAATGTGCCAGCAAATAAGGTCAATCTCGGCCTTGGTTTCTATGGACGCACCTATGTTCTCGAAGATCCCAACTGCCGGGGTCCAGGGTGCAAGTTCAAGTCCGCCGGACATGCAGGACCCTGCACCAAAACACGCGGTGTCCTCTCGTACGATGAAATCTCGGCCATCCGCAAAAATCTCAACATCAAACCGACCTACGACAAAGAGGCCGGGGCCAAGTACATGACCTACAACCAAACGGACTGGCTGTCCTTTGACGATGAGGATACGTTCAAAGACAAAGTCAAGTTTGCCAACGAGCAAGGCCTTAGAGGCTTGTTCATCTGGGCTATCGATCAGGACGACGACAAACACAATGCTCTATACTCTGTCATTGAGGGCGGCAAGTTCAAGGACGCAAACGGTATCGGTGCGGACTCCGGCTGGCAGCCGAGCAAGTCGAGTTGCGAGTGGACTGCTTGCGGGTCCTCGGCCACATGTACTAAGCCAGGCACGGTAGCCACGACCAAAGTCGTCTGCAGCAACTGGCGTCCCAACGGTGAACACTTGGAAAAGGCACTCTGCTGTCCAATTGATGCGGCACCAAATCCTGAAAAGTGTCGGTGGGCTGTCGAGGGCGCAGGCGGCATGTTAAAAGGAGGTTTGGACGTCTTCAAGTACCTTGGCTGGTGCGGCCAGGCCGATTGCGAATACGACGAAGTTTTAATTGCGACTAGTGCAGACTATATGCTTGAGGGACAACCCGCCTCTTGTGTATTAGGAGGTACGTCGGATGCGGCAAAGTATTGCTGTAAAACCGGCAAATCTGGGAAGGATCTCTGTGGCGCATCCGACCTTTGTTGGGCCGTTAGCGACTTGGAGAGCTGGATGAAGAGAGGCATCCCCACGGGAACAAAAGTTTGCCCTAAAGGTCAGTCAGGAATGAACCCTTTCTTTCAAGCCAAGCCTTCCATCTTTGCAAGWACCTCTACCTAGGTACCTAGGTGCCCAGGTTCACTTGCCCTCCATTGTCCAATACACACTGTCTCATGTGGATGCTTGGCTAACCTCGATATACTGTCGGGCTCTTACAGGAAGAAAGCTCATGACATATGCCAGGAATGCATGTGATAAGGGCTATGCCGTGCCTTATTGCTGTAATGAAGCAGTGCAGACCACAGAACGATGCTTTTGGGCGGGAGAGGCCAATTGCCAAAACGCAAAATCCTGCCCCGCATACCATGTCGAAGTTGCTGAGGGCCGTGGTGGTCGTTCGCGATCCGGCGGCGTGACGCGGGAAGCCTGCAAGGCGGCGACAGGAGAGTGTGAAGTGAACATTTGCAACATCAAAGCTGGTTGCACGGATTACTACTGTCACGATAAATTCGCAGAGACAGATGAGAAAATCTGCTGTCCGGCCGAGGACCTCAACATCGTAAGCGCAATTGCTTTCCCCTCCCCCCTTCCACCGAAACATTTATTGGGTGAGAGCATACATGCTAACAACAGTCGTGATGCGGTCACGTACAGCGAACTGATTATCTTCCTGTTCCCCTCGAGTAGGTTGATCCCGCTGGTTTTATCAGTTTGGTCCAATTTCACCGAGATACCTTGGAAGGCTAACCGGTTGTTTTGCACACAGATATCTTTTTGACACATATAACCCAGATACAATGGATGACTACAACGTTAACTACGACATCAAGATCGACGGCGTGAAATCGACAAAGGACGTCAACAAGGATGCCAACAACAATGGTTTTGGTTGGCACATTATCTCGGGTAAGCTTCAATACAACTAACAAACTCAATATCACTCTCCTATCAATATACCTGAACACCAGGCACTGCATGCCTTCCAAGCAGAATACAGAAAATTGCAAACTGACAGATGCTACCTATTTAAAACAGGACCACCGGACTCGGTAACAACCATTAGCGCGCGGGACGGCTCACATTGGGCACTTTACGATTGCGATGACAGACCCCATGAAGAACGGCGAACTGTCAAAGCCGTATGCACCGACGAATCCGACTCCAGCAACTGCGATGACATCTTTCTTGGCCAAGTAGAAGGCACCATTGTCAAGATGCCTGATGGTTGCGGGCCGGGCAAATATGCCGTGGCGGTCTCCATGACGCCGTCAACCGATCACGAAATACCTGGGGTACTGGGCAAACACCTGGAAAAGAGAGGCATATCCACGCCCCGCGTCTATGATTTCACCTACGATTACGATTACAGCCCGATCGTGAAGCGCGGCGACAAGAGGGTCAAGATTCGCATCGATTACTCGACCGATCCGGGTTATTGGGCGGAAATTGTTGCAGCTCAGCCCGGCAACAAACGGCGCATCAATTCGCGCTCCGATTTTGAGGTGGTCAAGCGGGAGATGCAAGAGGAGGTGGACCGAAACCACGAGGGTTCATGGCCCGACTATTTGGATCACAAGTTCTCGCTCGACAGGCGCTCGACACCCGAGCATGAGCTGCATGAACTACACGCACGCTGGTTCTCATACGATCTTGCCCGGTGGATGGATCGGTTCTCCAAGGTTGACGAATCATTCGAGGTTGCTTCTTACTCGGTGAATGACCGAGTGAGGTGGAACATCTTTAGCTGGACTCAGATATGCGAGCTGATGGGTATCCCTACCGAGATGTACATGAGGGTTTGGGCTGACCTCGATATCAATGTTGAAACGACTGCTGAGCTGAACTTGATTGTAAGCGGCAGCAGCATTTTCCTTCTTTTTTGTTAGGTTTACTTGCTTTGGTGTGGACCTCTGCTAACCTTGACTTCCTACGTACGCATCAACAGGGCGATTTTGAGGACTTGAGTTCCTGGAGAGAGTCACACATGCTATTTCGATCCAAAGGCGAGATCAAGACTACGCTGAACCTTTGGGCCTTTGCAAGAATGGCCTTCAACAGCGACGAGGTGGAACTCTTTGGTCTCGACAAGTTTGGAGCGACTTTTAGCATTCCTGGCCTCGTGACAATTGGGCCCAATCTGCGGGTCAAAGCTGTAAGTTTTTGACAACCTTTTCCGTCTCTTTCAGGCCGCTTCTTTTCGGCCACAACAAGCATGACGCAGCTCTGATAAAACTGAGACTAACCTTGTCCTTCTTTACGCAAAATACAGCAATTAGACGGCGAAGCAACCCTGCACACGTACGTAACTACCTCTACCACCTACCCACCCTTTGTCTTCTTGTCCACATTATGATATCAACCTGAACCCGAGTCACAACTAACCCATCTCACTTCTTTCTCTCTCAACAATAGTGAAGCAGCAGTCTCCCTCAAGATAGCCGAATGGGAATACACCCAGCAATACCCCAACACCCTGGGTGTGAACCAAAACCCACCCGAGAAACACTCGGGCGCTACCTCCTTCTTCGACAAGGCCGCGCCTAACGATAGCGGCTTCCCGCAGCCGACCTTCCACGCCGACATCGACGCCCAGGGCCATCTGACCGTGACCATGAAGCCGGTCGTCTCGTTTGGACTCACATGGGCGATTGACGTTCCCGACGTTTCGGTATGTTCATTTATCCATTCAAAAAAAAAAAAAAAAAAAAAAAAAAAAAAAAAAAAAAAAAAAAAAAAAAAAAAAAAAAAAAAAAAAAAAAACCAACCTCTAACCTTTTACCCCCCAAAAACAGGCCGAACTAGGCATAGAAGCCTGGGCCACCATCCACGCCGACGCCCAAGCAAACGTCAACAACGAGAACAACAACAACGGCCAAGTAGACGCCTCCGCCCAGGTCTGCTGGGGTGCTCGGTGCGGCTACCGGCTCTACGCGGCCATCAACGCACCCACCATTTTCAAATTTCATCTCGCGCAGTACTGGCCTTTGCATTCCGCCGAGCAGACGATCATCCCGCAGACGTGCTTGGCGTGGGAACTGTGGGATGGCGTGCAAAAGTGCGAGGGGTGTCCGGATATTAACGACAAGTTGGATCTAGGGATTAGAGTTGGTGGGGGTGGGATGAGGAAGAGGGGTTTGGGTTTGGGTGAGGAGGGGGGGGTGTACGATGCTGGGTTTGAAGCTGGAGCGGGTGCTGGTGGGGACTATATCGGAGACATGGAGCCGGCGGTAAGGGGTAAAAGGAAGGTACCTGTTAGTTTGAAGGATGCGCCGGTTGCGAGGGTAGCGAGGCCGAATATTGGAGTTATGGATTCTTTTTGAAATTAGGTAAAGGGTAGTTGTAGACAGTCGCCAACCGACTTCGAATCGTCAAGCAAGCAACTCATCGATACCTATAAAGATTATTTGGGAAGTCGATACCGTTGAGTCCAACTAATTTACTAGCTTTTCGAGTAACCCCTCTAATACTAATGCAAGGGCACAGTATGGGTGATTCGAAGGCAAAGCTAAGATTCCATCTATGACAGAAGATTTCAGATAAGGAGAAGAAAAGAAGAAGAGAACTAGATACAAGCGTGTGACGAACGGCAGTCTTGATCTGCCTAAGTGGGATAGCTGAAGGTGAAGACTATCAAGTGCAGTTCGGTGAAGCCAAAGGGTTCACAACAAGTATCGTTATACGTGTCTCTGGTGACGATGGTCTATTGACTACTGTCGAACTATCTGACAATCTGAGTTCTCCAGTCGTCCCTTTATACTCTGAGTGCCCTGTCCTGTATTCATTCCTTAAATACCTGTTCACGATAATATCTGCTCACCGTGAGCACCTTCTTCTGGTGAGCGCCCTTTGTGCGCTCCCTGGTCCAATCCTTGTCTTGGGTTACACTATCTAATCATGAGCGGGGATGTCATGTCCYGACGAGCTGGTCAGCCCATGCGTCTGCTTAAGTTCGTGACAGGTAAAGACTATCAGGTGCTGTTCAGTATAGCCAAAAGGTATAAAATGAKTATCGCTTGCGAATTATAGATACTATTCTCGGTGGTGAACAACCTTTATTGCTTACTGCAGAATTATCTGGCTAGCTGGGTCTTCTTGTCCTTTTTATAGCTGTGAAGCCTTTTGATGGTCCCAATACAATTACCAGTATACGTTGTACGTAGTTGTTACGTGCTTTGGTAGGATATACCAGTGCCCTTATTCCCAGCTAGGCATACACTCCCACTTTCCTCCCCTTGTACAATTACACACATCACAAGCCATACCAGGTCGGGGTTAAACCAGTGTCAGGCACGGTGGTAGCTAGGCCACGCCGTCACAGTCGTATTCTAGTAACACCATGTCGCTCGGCTTGTACTTTGGGGGTGTCCAAACGCCTGGTGTTTGCGCCCGCCTCGTACTAGTGCTCGCTTGCTTCGCCATGATAATAACCCAGTCAAAGATTTCTCTGAAGCGATCTGCGATATCATTTGCCTTTCTAAATTTACGTCTCTGTTGGGGCGAAATATCTAGTGAACAAGTCTTCGGTGGCTCCACGTCCATTCGTGGGTGTCATAGGCTTAGTGCTTTGAGATGATGTCTGGCAGGTTGCCAGACTCACAATGGTCATATTACATTAACTCTCCCGATGGTTCGTGCACCGAAACGATGTATGAGCGGGCACTAGAAGGCTACGAGAAGGCGCTCAGACTGGATCATCCGTCGACTCTCGATACAGTTAACAACTTGGGCAACCTCTACTCAGATCAGGGCCGGCTAAAGCATAGCCACGACGTTCGCTCAGTGGCATTCTCGCCTGACGGCCAGCGGCTTGCGTCTGGTTCATGGGACGATACGATCAAGATCTGGGATCCGGTGTCGGGGAACTGCCTCCAAACGATTAATACTAGTACTAGGATGACCCATATATCGTTTGATGATACTAATCGCTACCTACGTACCAACGTTGGACGTATTAAAATAGATACAGAAACTACCGAAAACCAAGTTGTACTAGATAATCTAAAGAGCCATGGCTATGGCTTGGGACAGGATGGGTCTTGGATTACTTGCAACGGCCAGAACGTACTCTGGCTGCCACCGAATTACCGACCGTCTAGTTGTGACCTCCAGAGACGGATGATATCCATCGGCAGCGTATCAGGACTGGTTTGGTTTATTGGTTTCTCGCAAGACATATAATGTATTCCATGTCTTTCTCAATTCCTTTCTCTCTATTTCATTTTTCTAGCGTGCCACTAGAAGGGTCTGGGAGGATAGGCAAATTTATAGGAATTTTGTAAATTCTGGTAACCTTCTACTGTTGTCAAGATGACGTATTTCATTACGAAGAAGCAAGACTATTCCATCCCTTGACTCTCCTTTTGCAGGTGCCTGTGCGGTCCAGATGCCACGAGATTAACCCGTGACTGCCCAGTCATGGCCAAGCTTGGTACAATGGTAGAGGCTTCGATACTCCTCTATGTAAGGGGTACAGCATAGTTGACACAGATGCTGGCCAAAAGAATCGATAAGGTTCTACGAAGAGAGAAGGGGAGAAAGGATGCCCTTTGGGCAGTCTGGCCGGCTGTCCTAAAGAGGCGAGCGCACGCACAGGCCAGTGTTGCCTGCCGCGAGAGTGGAACACTCGCCTGGCAAGACTGCCAGGCATTTCAGCGGAAATCGGTGAAACCAGGATGTGTTATTGGCCATCTGTTTTTCCATGGAATATATACCCATTGACAACCACTCCTGCCATCATCAAGTTTTGCGAAGCACTTCCACCATCAAGTTCTGTGAAGCACTTGGTATTGTATTTAAGAACATCTTCTCACACATCTCTTCTTCACATATCACCGTTTTCTCCCAAACCATATCCTCAACGTTTTCGTTTCGCTTCTATTGTCAACGGACAACTGAATTTGGCGCCAATCGGTACAGTTGGTCACCCCTCAGATGATGAATTCTCCGCCTCCGCCGGAACTGCGTTCGCTGGACATGACGGATGGCAAGGAAATCCAAGGAGAGACACAGTCGGCACCAGGTGATGGGCGCGATTTTAGTGAGGTAGGAACATGCGTCCCCGAATAAGCAGTTGGAAGTCCATGACAGTCACACCCGTCTAACACTGATTTCCTCTAGATCCTGAACAGGGCAATGAACAGGGCATCTGGACGCCTCATCGCGCTTCTCCAGGAGGAGCTGGAGAGGTTAAGCAGCGAGAACGAACTCANCAGTCACACCCGTCTAACACTGATTTCCTCTAGATCCTGAACAGGGCAATGAACAGGGCATCTGGACGCCTCATCGCGCTTCTCCAGGAGGAGCTGGAGAGGTTAAGCAGCGAGAACGAACTCATCGAGGATATCGAAGAGACGGACAAGGCACTATCGAACCTCAATCTCGACAATAGGAAGTCCGAGTGCCGTCTCTGAGGATGTCAAAACGACGTTTTCTGAAGATGTCTGGTAGTACTCAGAATCAGTTTCTTGGATGGAAATAGAGAAAGCAAGACGTATATTCTATGTGTACCTAAGTATCAAATACTTCGCCCGTGGGCATTAGACGCCAAAACCCGGCCCCATTTCTTGAATGACTTGGCTGTTTGTATGCTACTCCAATCGGCGTTTTGGTTGAATTGGGCAAATAGGGAGGAACTGGAAACTGTACACGCAACTCACTGTATATAATTCTCTAATCTTAGTTCTCCGACCAGGAGATGAAAAACAACTTACAACTTCGCAGAGGAGGACCCCTATGGACAGAGAATCATAGAGAGCGTCAACGGAGCAATAAAGAAAAGTCATGGGTCAGACAAAGTCCACGGAGAGAAAATATCCAAGGTTTCAGTCCGTCGACTAAATGGACGGGGAGAAAACCGGGACCAGCGACAAGACCCAACTACGCCTTGCAATCCGCCTGAGATCACCATTCAACAGTATACTCCTCGTCCTCGAGCCATGATGTGGGCTCGGACGGGATTGATGCCATGCTTTATGCCACTAAGGGTTCGGCAAACATGGGAGCATTGAGATTTGAGCCGACGCACGCTACAAACCTCTGGCTCTGGGGGACCACCATAACGAAGGTACCCGAACATTTAGGGTGATCACTCAAAGCATCTGGCCAGGACAGTGACTTGGTTTATGAATGATGGAAGGCAAGAAGCGAAGTAGCCAAGGTGAAGATGACGGTCAATTGAATCCTATGCTATCTACCCGCCAACACATTACGGCCCTTCCGGGCCTTATCCTTTCCTCCTCTTCGGCTCNCTGGCCAGGACAGTGACTTGGTTTATGAATGATGGAAGGCAAGAAGCGAAGTAGCCAAGGTGAAGATGACGGTCAATTGAATCCTATGCTATCTACCCGCCAACACATTACGGCCCTTCCGGGCCTTATCCTTTCCTCCTCTTCGGCTCACTGAATGAGGTACCTAGAGTGACCGCCTGCTGCCCGGCATTGCTCGACTGGCTGCCCCGCTCGTCAGGCAGAGAAGCGCAGCTGGCATCTGACTGCAGCACATGCACTTATACCGGCGGTTGGAATACCGTCACCGTGCCAATGACCCCCGAAGAGCGGAACGCCTCACCGAGACCACGATGGCCAGGCGCAGACGGTGACAACGCCAGACGATTAGAGAGTGCTATCCAGAGCAAGATCCACGGCGATGATTTGGATCACTCCTTCTTCGTCACCAAGCCCGAATCTCACGTCGCCGACATCAACGCCGAAACCAAAAAACCCCCGCTCATCGACCCAAGCGAGAGCAAGAAACACCTCGCCTTATACCACGGCGGCAATATGGTCGGCGCCACGTCTTTCTGCTGGCTACTTCCCGACCACGAAACAGCTG